>JAOEGS010010395.1:39820-55148 GCA_025447755.1 Corythornis vintsioides
ATGGGTTTAAATTAGAGAAGAGTAGATTTAGACTGGATATCAGGAAGAAGTACTTTACCTTGAGGGTGATGGATCAGTGGAGTAGGCTCCCAGGGAGGTGGTTGGGGCACCACCCCTGGAGATTATTCAAGGTGAGGTTGGACAAGGCTCTGAGCAGCCTGGTCTACTTAAGGGTGTCCCTGCTCACTGCAGGGGGGCTGGACTAGATGACCTTTGGAGGCCCCTTCCGGCCCTAAACATTCTGTGATTCTATGAAATAACACTGAGTGACTGCCTGAAAAACAGTATCTATATTGAAAAAAACTGTGAAGACTATTTTTGTTCTAAGAAATTGCACAGATTAAATTAGAAAATTACATCGTTTCTAGTATCTATTACTGTATTTAGCTCTATATTGCATTATATAATTAGAAAAGAAAATACTGACAGACATAAATCTAAAGAAGATATACAGCACAAAAATATGTGTGTTACTAAGGCTATGTAAATTAATAGTAGTTTGTTCACTGATTTCATAGCACACACAGCTAAGGCATCTCCAAAGGCAGCTGTTTCCTACAAGGCTGTCTAACAATTTTGCTAATGTTGTTCAAATTCTTCAAGTCTCAGCAATCTTTTTCTGAATATATGATGCAACAACAAGACTGATAAGATTCTCTGCCTTTACGATTGAGACCAATGAGCTCCACCTTAACATTGAATATGGAGTAAAAAACAAAGGCTACACTTATCCACTGAGATTTCTGTGAAACCATCAGAACTTAATTTTCTCAAAAACAAAACAAAACAAAAACACAAACAAAACACACACAAAAACAAACAAACAGACAAAAAAACCCAGATCATTAACTTTAAGTAGATCAGATCAGCTTATCAGAAACCCTGTTGCTCAGGAAGAAATGTTTTTCCCCCTACCCTCTCAAGATGGTATACATTAGTCATCATTTATTATCTTCATATTTTCAAAGTGTCAAAGAAACATTCAAAGCTACTGTTACATGTCGTAATATGATGCACTAAAACTCAGCATTTTACTTGTCTCATACTAGTTTCAAAATAAAAAGTCATTAATTTGCAAAACCTTAATCTATCTATTATGCTATGTAATTTTCTCATATTAAATTCTACTCCCTGGGCATCAGAGATCAGAACTATTTCTTAACTGAGGAAATACATTTTTGCATCCAGAGTAACATGCGTGTATCAGAGTAAAAAATGCTTATCAGATAAAGCAACTCAATTTCAGCAAACTAACCAAACTGAACAAATTTCTGCAGTTTAGAGAGACATAAAACCAGACATTTTTACATTCCTGTTTTGCAAACTACTGATTAATCATGTGCTCTTAAGTAAGATGTGTGATTGATGCTTTGACAACACACAATGCTATTAATCTTTTTGACAAAAAGCCATTCTTTCAAGTTCTGCCACTGGGAAAACATAGTCTCAACTACGTCAGAGGGCTGCACGAATGTTCTTGGAAATACAGGTTTGCTTTTTCTCAGTGTAGCTCTACAGCAACTTTAGAAAATGGTAATTCCCTACCCATAATTATCATCCTCTAATACAGACTTGGGCCAATAGACATTGCTTCCAGACTTCATGTGCACGTGATATTCCATGTACACAAGACTATTTTGTGTTTAACCAGAACATATCTGACTTTTTGCTCTCAGGACACCCTCATCCCTGCATCTTCAAGTACAAAAAGTTGAACAGACCGCAAAAATATTGAGAACTAGGATTCCAGTGGGGAAAAGGAGACAGCTCCTGTAGTCATTGTATTTTAAAGAATCATTTAACTGCTTGTACGGATTCAACTTCAGGTGACTACATTCGCTCTATGTTTCCAGCTGAGTAGCAGCATTCCTCCTTAAATAGCAACTGCTGAACAATATCTAAAAAAGGCAAACCATCAAGATGTTTTACAAAGGTGTGGATCAAGATCTAAGAAGTTCTTTCTAAGATTCAGGAATCTGGAAGGGATTAGTGGAAAAAGTACTGATGTGGCTAAGCCACTTCAATATATCAACTTACATATCATATCATATTATATCAATATGTCTTTATGCCTTGAGAAGCCTGTTTTGAGACACTTCAAGACCACATTTCCTAACTCTTACGATAATGTCTGCTAGTCAGATTCCAGGCATGAATTTACAGAACTACTACAAAAAGTATAAGATATTTAATTTTAGTTGGGAAAGTCTGGAATAATTAAACTGAAATGAATTCGTTCACAAGTAAAATCTAGGGCAACTATGGACAGGAATTTGGCATCAGGCCCAGGAATATCTCCAGTCTTCTGAGGCTCTTCATATGACACCATCATAATACAGCAGATCCAGATGCTTTGTCAGTTAGCACTGGTACATCCAATAGCAAGGTTGATTCTTAAAAGTCAATACCAAATACAAACTCCATATTTAGAAGTAGAACTAAGTAGGTGCTACATACCATAAATATTCTTACACCAATTTTATATAAAACTGCAAGGATTTCACATTCCTAGTACCGCTGCCAAGCAAATCTCACTCAGAATTTTCACTGCTTCCAAAAAAAGACACAAAATCTTTTAATCTCATTTGGACTGTGAATTCACAATTATTTGGTATGGCCTCAATTAACAGTAGTTTCACCCTCTAGATCTCAAGCAGGCATTTATCCTTGCATGAAAAGAATGTACAGTAGGACATTTTAACTAAATAGATGTGCAAGCTATATGCTGAAATGTAATTAAGTGTAATTAAAATTATGCGTAATTGCTTCCTAAAGTCCCTTTTTTATTGATGTAGTCTGAAGCATCATCTGAATAACTTATCTCACTGTAACAGTATCAGTCTTCAAAAAATTTAGGTAACATTAATGATTACACTTTTATCTGACATATCCTGGCAGACAGGTAGATTAAGAAGCAGATCATGTTTAACACTTTGATTTTTTTTTTTTCTCTTGTTTTCTGTATTTATTTCATCTAAATGCACTGGAGACCATATTTGAATGTGATTACTGCTTTTTTATCATGCATTTTACAATTTAACTTTTAAAGAATGCAGTAATGGAATTGTAAACAACTTAGCTCTGTAAATGAGCATCTATACAGACAGGAAGATATCTCCCATTGATAATTTTCATTTTCTGACAGGCATCTGTGTGGATCCATGGTGGTATTATTAAGGGAAAAAGTTCTGTTTAGTACATGGGCTACATACATGTCTCCCGTTCATAACAAATAGGAAAAAAAACCAAGTTGTCTAGTTTTTTCCTATTCTAAGTTTAAGTGTGTCAGGGGGTAACAAGTTTTTTTAAAACCTTTTTTTTCTCCTTTCCCTGCCCGTGGTGAAGGGGCAAGGGAGTTGCAGTTGTTTTTTCACAGGCAGAGGGTGGAGCGGGCTGGGCCAGGAATGGCAGGGTAACAGTGCAGAGCAACCATGTGGCCCCGCCACCTCCTGCCACTGCTGCTGGTGGAGCACGATGGAGTCAGGAGTGGCCTGGGTGTTCATGGTACAGTCCTGCGCATGTGCGGGATCTCACGGTGTTAAGGGAGGAAGGGACACTACACTTTCGCGTGTTTGGGGTGCAGACAGGAATGAGTGTAGTTTTTGGCTCTCCTGACAGTAGCCTTTGGAGGGAATAGCACCATGTCCAAACCTATCTTCATCCTTCTCTTCAGCATGAACTCTCTGACCATCTTGCCGCAGTGATTTTCGGAGCACCCCTGCCAGACGTGTTGGGTTCATCTGAAATTTTTCCTAAATCTCATTTCCCTGTGCCCTGTGGAGTGGGTGAGCAGCCACCACCTCTTTCCCCCTCCCGATCTGCCAGGTCCCTTTTGCCTGCTGCCATATTCTTTCTTGCAATGGCTCCCTGGTGCCTACCTGCTGATCACCGAAAGAAAAGGGTGACAAACAATTTGGATTGTTCTGTTTTGCTGTTTAACATTGCCGTTTACGTTCTATCCAAATACATACATATATACATTATTTAATAGAATTGTCTTCTTATATGCCTCTGGTCTCCTATTGCGAAATTTAAGATAACATCTGTCCAAACCAGGACGAAGTGGAACTTTCATTCTGTATGTACATTATTAAATAGTGTCTGCACTCCCTTACACACCCTTAAAGAGGCACAGACTATCTTTGTTTCATATTGAAGGAATGAGGTAAATTACATTACTTTGGAAATTTGCTCATAAATGATAATTGGTAACAAACCGCATAAATTTTCAAAAAAAAAAAATAATTATCAGAGAAACAATGAACCAACCACTTTGCAATGACTGTATACTCGGAAGGTATGAAAGACAAATTGTAGAAATAACAGCAGTGACACACAAGTTTCAATCCTAAATCTGTAGAATTCCTATTGAAGGTTGAACATATGCCAAAGAGTCTGAATTGTACAACAGAAAGCAGGCCAAGTAACCAATAAAGAATATAAGTGGAAGAGTATCCAAATCATTTGGGTGTCTTTCCTTCAACCTCTAATTTATTCAAGAAAATAAGGTCAGCAAAATAAGGACAGTAAAAGAGACAATATTCATGTATAATGTAACACTATCACATAATTTTATCTTATCTAGTTGACTAGAGTCAGTGTCAAACAATGAATTAAACCTGCATCTCATGATACAACAGCATTCAAGTTAAAAGATTTTGTTACTTTCTAGCAGATTTTTGGGGTATTTTTTGTTGGGTTTTTTGTTTGTTGTGTTTTGTTTTGGTTTTTTTTAAGAACGCAGGTTTCAGCTAAAAAACAGGGGCTGAGAATGTAACTCGGTGTCACATACTTTAGTAGTGAACATCTTCAAATTCTTTGAGAATTTATAAACCAAGAGAATTTTCTAATCCCTATAAATTCAACACTGACCACACATAAACCCATGAATAGAAAACACACAGGAGCACTGATAACAGGAAATCCTCTATTGAATTTATTTTTTATACACATTGGAACTTGGAAAAATTTCAAATATTCTAAGACTAGTAACAAGCTGATTTGTATTCAATGAGTGTTTCTTAGATACAGACTTCTCAGAATATACAAAGAGAAACTAAAAAATTAAGGCAAGGTAGGTAAAAGCAAAATCCCAAAAAGTTTAAAAAAAAAATCTGCCGTAAAAACATTAATGTCAGCCTACCCCATGTTTGCTGCAAGTGCACATGGATCTTCTTTGCTGACTTTACTTTAGAGATATATATAATAATAGCATATCTATTTTTTTTAAAACCACATAAAAATGTAGTGTAGATATTCAGGAAATATTGCAATAGTCTGGATTTGTGCCTATTCACTTTTTCCTTTGCATATTTTCTGATTGCTTCAGAGTTTTTCCAACTAGTTATCTCCTGCTCTAATACAGTTTTCAAATGTTCAAAAGAGTGGCTCTCATAGCAGAAAATGGTCACTGTTTAGGTGGCAAAGCGAAAGTCTATTCTAACAGCAAGACTGTTTTCATTTGGGATGTTGTGGTCCTAAAGAGTGACTAAAGAAAGCCTGAGTGATGCGTCTACTAGAAATAAAGTGAGAAGACCAAAAAGGTAACATTTTTGTGTGCTAACTATTCATTGACAGCTCTGTAGTGTTCCAGTGCTATGTTTTAGGAATGCCAAGGACTTATCGTAAAGGAAAGAATAAAACACAATATAGAGAAAAACTGGTTTTGTGGTTATGTTCTGTACTGATAGAATAAGCTGGGAAATTGAACAAGGACATATTCACTGAGTAGGGTTTTTTTGCCTTAGATTTATCCATCCAATTCAAAATCTAATTTCCAATTTTGTTACAAATGAACTCTGTAAAACCAGCAGAATAGTTCCATTAGTGTACTTCTCAGATGTATGACTATAAGTAGCTCTTTGCCTTTGTCAGTTACAAAAATGGAGTGATTTGTTAAAAACCTACTCAATGGGACAATCTTTTTCTAAACACCTTTAACAGGATAGAGATTTTAGTTAGGTACAGCTAAATAATTTAGTGGGTTTTGGATTTACATGTATGGTTGGTTGTTTCTGGGTTTTTTTGTTGAGAAGTTTTTGGGAAGTTTTATGTTGGTTTGTTTGTTGTGGGGTTTGTTTTGTTTTTCCTTCCTGTGGTGGAGAAGATTAAAGAAATCCACGAATTAGGCTTTCAAAAACTCAACCATACAAGCAAGATCAGAGAATGGCTTACGTAGGAAGACACCTCAGAGATCATCCAATCCAACCTCCCAACCATGGGCAGGGATACCTCTCAACCAGACCTGGCTGCTCAAAGCCACAAATTCTCTGGGCAATGTACTCCGGGGTTATCACCCTCATACTAAAGAACTTCTTCCTGGGATACAGTTAAAACCTATTCTCCATCAGTTAGAAATCATTTCCCCTTGTCCTGTCACTGGACTTTCTTGGGAAAAGTTCCTCTCCAGCCATCCTAAAGGTTCCCTTGAGGTATTGGAAGGCAGTTATAAAGTCCCCCTAGTGTCTCCTCCTCCCCAGGCTGAACAATTCCAGTTCCATCAGCCTGTCCCTGTCATCATAGCAGAAATTCTCCAGCCCCTGGATCATCTTTGTGGCCCTCCTTTGGATCTGTTCCAACAGATCTATGTCCCTCTTATGGTGGGGACACCAGAAGCGGACACAATATTCAAGGTGGGGTCCCACAAGAACAGAGGGGAGAATCACCTCTCTTGATCTGATAGCCACACTCTTCATCCTAGGATACAAGGGGCCTTCTGGGCTTTATGAGCACACTGCCAGCTCATGTTGCGCTTCTCATCAATTAACACTCCCAAGTCCTTCTCTTCAGGGCTAGTCTCATCCCACTCTGTACCTATGTTTGAATGTTTGAAGTCTCAGAATATGAAGGTCATACTTAGGTCTATCACTTTCTTGGATTTTTTCATTATCGAGTTTTAAATGGCACATCCCTCCTAGACTAGTTGTCAACTAGGGAGCTTTTTCCTACAACCATGCTCTTCTGTTACCTTCTCCAAACTAGCAAGATCAGGGTAAAAGAAAAAAAAAAAAAAAGGAGAAAAAATATCCCCACCATTTTCTTCAAATACTCTGTTTTTGTAGAAGTCATTTTCTATGATCAGGATTGAGTCTTCTGTAGCAGGACCAGCTACAGAATTAAAATATTATAGAAAAAAAATTCAACTAGGGCTTTAAAAAGTACTAGAGGATATGAATTTGGATAACAGTGTTATGAAATTTGAATCAGAGCAATAAGTACTAAATAATAAATGAAGAACTATATCTTTCCTAAATCTTTCAGACTATCAGTACCATTTCATTCAGAAGGTACCAAATGTAATACATGATGCAGGTATGACACATCTATACTGAGAAGGTGGTATGATTGGTAAATAACATGTCCCACTGTCACATCTAATACCTTCCTAGAAATAACATACTAACTGCTCTATCATCTCTCTGGATTTTTTTTCTTCTAGAAAGAATTTCTTAACTACTGTGATGCACATTAGTTTACATTTGTCAGGTAACATACAGTACTGCATTAGAAAACTCTCAAGTCTAGAAATATTGCAATGTTTATAAGTGGACAACCTGTCAGAATATTAGAAGTCATAAACTACAAAAATGTCAACAGTGATGATGTTAAAAAGAATTTTCAACTATAGGAGAGGGCAGTATAGACTACTCCTTGTAAATACTGTTCAGAACAACAATGTGGAGGAGAAAAGTAAAGCATTTATCCAAACTGACAAGAGAATTGTCTGAAATATCCATGAAAATGTTAAAGCACACCTTTACCCTTGATTATCTCAGCTTGCAGAACAACCACTTCCTGGTACTTTTCTTCTCCTATGGTTATTCTGAACCAAATAGTTCAAGTGTCTATTTAATAAATGTAGTCCCACTCATCAAAAATCAAAGCTCTTCCACTAACAGAAGATGTTATTATGAAACAGTATCTTGTAATAAATTCAAGATATGCAAAATCTAGTTTAGCTGCAGAAATTGGCATTTCCCTGCAGCAATAAAATGCAGGGAGATTCCCATTCTGCATGCCCAGTAAGTATTTGGATAACTATTAAAGGGAAAAAACACTTCCAACTTGATCAGAAGGCTCAACAAACATAGAACATTTTTGTTATGCATATGAAGGTCAAACTGCTCTGGCTGTTCCATAACCATGAAAATGCAGATCTGCAGAGAAAATACAGTTGCAAGGAGTAATCTTCTGCCATAATGGCTTTCTCCATAAAGAAAAAGGACAATAGCCTGGACATACACTGCAAACAAAAGACACAAAGAAGAGAAACATTAAGAGGTAGAATGGCTCCCTATAAAGTAGCTCCAAGAAAAATTACAAAAACAGTACAGCTAAAACACCGATTTGTACCTAGTCCACAAACAAGTTCAGTGTTACACATGTTTTGATTTCAGCCACGCTCAAGTACAATACTGGCCTACTCTTATAGAAATTCTTCAAAAATTTAAAACATATTTATCTTGATTCTTGCAATAGCACCATCATGAGGACTTTTTTCTTTGTTCTCACTGAGATAGAAACGTGTTCTATAAAAATAACAATAAATTTACTAATTTTGAAAGGCATAAACAATGGAATACTACTGACAGTCATTATTAATGTATATTAAAATGTACTAGGTAAAAAGAAGAAAAAAAAAAAAAACAAAATAAAGGTGAAAACGTATTTTTTTTGTTCTCTTCCTGCGATCTACAGACCAAACCTTACTGATAAATAACTTTGACTTCTGATAGAAAGGAAAATATGAGCCTGTTTGCCCTGAAGACAAATTTCTTTCTTCTCTATGATGAATCAGTTTTCCTTCTATCTCATGCAATGTTACTAACATTAGTTAGTCCCCCCCAGTGCCTGCTACAATTGCAGTTCCAGATTCTGCAAATAATTTAATGTGGTTTATTTAATCACATAGGCAGCTATAATTTTAAAGGTGGTAAGCATTACTCAAAATTATCAAACACTTAAGTGCACTTGCAATTTCAAAGTTAAAACTCAAATTTCTTCCTTTCATTCCTATAAAATTTATTAGCCCAGGAAATGTACTTAGGTTTTAAATTTGTTTCATTTTCCACTTTTCCAAACAGAACACTATTAGGAAGATTTAGTTATTATTCCCAACTGAACTGCATCTAAGCCTTTTTTCATTTATTCCCCTATATAGGATATCAGTTTGGATTTCCACAACAATATATTCATAAATGTTCTGTCCCTGTTTCAAGTTCACTTCCATTATCACTATAACATAGTTTGAGTATACTAACACCTGCTTTTTCTCCACCTGTTAAACTTCTCTCCAGCTGGTTTAAAATGTCACAGGTGTTGGGACTCTCCAAAGTATTTACTAAGATAGCCCCTAAAGGATATTTACAAGTTGTGCTCTTGAAAATTACACAGAACAAGAATTGTTGCTTCCCTTTCAGAAAAATTAGGCTAAAAATTACCCATAGAGAGCTGGAGTCTCTACTACTTCCAAGTAGGCAAGAAAAAGCAAATATTTTGATCAGATACAAATCACTGAAAGACCAAGAGCCAAAAATTAAAAAAAAAAAACCAACCAAAAAACAAAAAACAAAACCACATAATAGCTTTTACTCTTGCAGTTATATGCTCAGAGTTTCAAACCAGCATTTACCAAAGACGTTCATATGTAGTCAGCCCTGTATTTTTCCAATTTTCATGTACTTCTCAGAATACTTCTCAGAATGAAACAGTAATCATTAGAAAATCTCCAAAAGCCAGGATAACTTAATCTCCTGCACATTGTATGTAAGTGTGCTCATGAACTCATATTAGATATTCCTATGCTTTTATATATTACATATACATACATACACATACATACATACATATACATACATACACATACATATACATACATATACATACATACACATACATACATACACATACATACACATACATATACATACATACACATACATGCATATATACATACATATATATACATACATACATATATATATATATGCATACATACATATATATATACACACATACATACACACACACACACACACCAGAACTTGACAACCCTCAGCCTACCTGGCCTACATGGGCAGCCTGTGAAGATTTCCCATTTTGGTGAGAAGAGAGGAAGAGTTGTTAGGTGGCACATAAAGCCAAAAAGTAAAATTCTGTGTATTGCAATTAAAACCAGTCAAGTATCATTAGTATAGTTAATCCATCCCACTTTGTCCATGGAGGTGGGCTATAAAGACTGGACCACAAACTCTCTTTTTGATTTGACAATTCTAAAATATGTGTGTCCTTGTTCTGGTATCAAAATTACTCTTTGCAACAATGGAGATACTGCAATTAACCCATAAATCTTTTCTGTCATACAAAGAAAAAAAGTTGTTTCATCACTACTAGGGAATCTGATTGCTTAAAAGTGAGCCCAAACATTATTAGACTCCCACTGTTTTGGTGATTTGAAGAAAGCTCTTAAAATTTTATATTTCTATTTTAAGTGTTAATAAGTAAGACAGCTAAAGTACAATCTTTGTACCTCAATCACATGGAAGTTGCTGACATATGGAAATAAGTTTCTACTACATATGTGTCTTTAAAACAGCTACAGAAACACAAATATTTTAACAATCCAATACTACAACACTGACTGGCCAGTGAAAATACTAGCAAAACTAATGTTTGAAAATTAGCCTTTTACATGGAAGGAAGAATAAAATTAATTTACCATACATGGTCTTAATTCAGAATCACTTTGGGATAAGCAAGCAACATTTTGGGGTTTTTACTAAATGTCAGTTTTACACTGCAAGTTTCCTAGGGTGATTCCACAACACCAAACCCTTGAATTTGTAAAGCGGGTCTTCATCTTAGCAGAAAAAAACAAAAACAAAAAAAACCCCACCCTGTGCAAATCAATTCCTCAAAGAAAACCAAAATTCTTTAATTAAAACTATTTCTTCTGCTTAGTGCTGTTTCTAAATTATGATTTGCCAAAGGCCTTGTTTTACTCATGTTTCAATGGAACATTTAGCACAGCATGAAATAGATGACATCTCTGTAGCAAAAGTGAAAGGTTGACTTCTGCCCTGGGCCTCTTATATTTTCTATGAAAGCTTAGAGGTAGAAACTGAAGCATGATAATTGAATCTTTAAGGAAAAAGTAGTGACATTATAACATCTGTTTCTGTCAAGTGATAAATACCCTGTGTTGTGATATATTTAATTAATAATAATAAATTTATATTGTTAATAAACTTTTAAGGGAGTTACACCATGTCAAACAGGACAAGCCAATAGCTAGTAAATCAACCATATAGCTTTAAGTAAAGGTGCAAATTAGTATCTCAAAAAAAAAAAAGATCATTTATCTAATCCTTTTTTAAAAAATAACACCCCCCTGATCCATACACACACAAAAAAGCACACGCACAAAACCAAAACAAAAATCTACACTTATTATACATGGCATATTAAAAAGGTGGTTTTCATATTGTCCAGTGCTCAAGGCATAAACCTGAAAGTGTCAGTGGAAATAACAAATGATGTATTATAAGTGTGTAAAACCTGAGGCAGTAATACATCATAGTCAGAATTCAATGGTTTTGCTCAAGTGACATACACACTTGCACTCAAAAGTTTTGCCTTTTTTTTCTTTGGTTAAAGCTATCAAAGCAGCAGTCTCCTAGCGAGGTGTGTCAGAACTAATGTAGCTGAATATAGTTCACTGTAATTGAAAGTAATTCAAGCTGTCACATTTACTGTAACGAGAGGTCACATCTCAAGGGCCATAAATGTTGTTCACATTAATCGTAACTGACACCTTCCTCCTCCTTCAGGGAAATTCAGTCTTATTACATGGCTTAGTTCACATCTTTTTTCAGCATCTGAGCTTTTTTATATTAGAAGGATTAAGTTGTTTGGTTTTGTTGGGGGTTTTTTTTAAGAAAAAAATAGGCAAAAATAACAGCAACAAATTCTGTCTTGTACTTAACAATAAAGTTATCTCACAGAAAAGTATGTAACAATAATTACAATTGCACCACTCTCCAAAAATCCCACACATTACTAACAAATGTGACCTAAAATCATGGCTATTTTAGAAACAGAAAGAGTCCTTAAATAAAATATACCTATAGGCCACATCCTAAAGCAGTAATGGGATATACAACATAATGACCAACTGCACTGCCTGCATTTATTTTTTACTAGTACTTAAACATATTATTATTTAGGAACCATAAGGTCACATAGTAAACAATGTATTTATTTTGGAACATCCAAATCTGTACTGACCATATCAGGCAATGAATCTCTGTTCTCCATGTGATCATCTCTGTCAAGACTGATAGTCAAGCTATGACAATATTTTCTTTTTAGATATAAACTAGTCAAGTGGTTTTTTACAACATATAAGACCAAACCTTTTTTTTTTCCCCCTCCATATAGACGGTTACAGACCTGAAGAAATCTCTTCAAAGCACTGAATGCTCATGTTCTCCATGTACAATTAACAGTTTATAGAAAACAACAAGCTTTTAACTTGCATGCCTAGTTTATCCTGAAAATATAGTTAAAACATGAAAGATGCCAAAGAATAAAAATCTACATGCAAAAACACACTGGAGAGTAGTGTGTACTTCTTGACCAGAGAATAACATTAACTTCTTAGGTTTTTGTAAGGTTGACCAAGAACTGATTTTTCTTCTTGAAAAGTTCTGAGCCACAATTAACAAGTAACAGCTTAGATTTGAAGTTTGGTGGTTTTTTTCTAACAGGTACTGATATGAATGCAAAATATATATTTTCATTCTTCCACAGCAACAAGTTATATTTATGATACAAAGATTCAGTGATGACTCTCAGAATTTAATATTAAACCATTGAAGACAACAAAACCAGGAACACAAAGCTTCAATTTTACAATAGATTATAAGAATTTATTGGGGTTTTTTGAAAGGCAGATTAGCCTTCAAGTTAAATTATTTAAAATTTAACATAGCCTCACCGAAAAAAAAAAATTGTCTTCTAGCATAAATCAGCAGTAATGCCACTGAAATCAGATAGATGAGTATATGAAATTTAGAAGAATCTACAATTAATTACTCCAGACTATGTATCACAGAACACAACTCTTTAGATAGAAATGATTTTTTGAAGGCCTATTTTTCTGTTATCTGACATTTAGTTTTGGTGAGGTTTCCACCAATTGTATAATTTTCTATGGCAATATTTGGTGTAGAGCTACCTAAAAGAATCCCATGACCCCTGCAGCAAAAGTGTGCTGAAAGACCTAATTTTACTTTTCAACAGAAAAGAAACTACAAAATGAAAAATTGCATCATTTCACTGCAATAAAAAGGCCTTAATACACTTATTCCTCTTATTAATAAATAACATTACATATTTTTTTTAACCTAATCACCCATCACTTTTTAGTAATAAACATAGGTTTTGCTTTAAAACATGTATACACTTCACATTTTATTAGTTCCACATTATTACAATAGTATTTGCCCTGTGCCAATGTCTATTATACTCTTGACTGTTCCTGTTTTTTGGTGGGTGGGGTTTTTGTTTCTTGGTTGGCATTTTTTCTGGTTTTTGTTTATTTGTTTGCTTTTTTCTTCTAATGGTCAGGTATTTAGGTGTTTTTTTATTCTTGTAGGTATGGTTGGACTTGGTGATCTAGGAGGTCCTTTCCAAGCATGATGATTCTGTGATACCAAACATAGGATCAGCAAGAAAAAAAAAAACAACTTGCATTTAGAACAGCTCCAATTTTAGTCTTATTTGCATAATTCCCTACATTTCTTTGTCTGCATGAGACATTTTGGCATTTCTGCCCAAGTACCTCATTTATTCCTAATTTTACAGGTTATCATTAATATATATATTTCCAATCCATTATCACTCAACAAAAAAGCTCAAAACCCATACTTAAATTATATTTTAATAAACCATCATTGCCATTAATTCCTCATCATTACATCATATACATTACATTATATAATTAAATACTTATAGGCCTTTCTAACTCAGGAAGTGACCTTTGCTTTACAAATCCTTTCTTGTTCTATAAAAAACACACCTGAAAGTAAAAATACATTTAGATAATAGAACACACACTACTTTTGAATCCTAAGAG
This sequence comes from Corythornis vintsioides, assembly GCA_025447755.1. Lineage (NCBI taxonomy): Eukaryota > Metazoa > Chordata > Aves > Coraciiformes > Alcedinidae > Corythornis > Corythornis vintsioides. The sequence continues at coordinate 53,958 of JAOEGS010010395.1, forward strand.
ACTATAGTTACTTGAATCAGGTGAGCTACTTGCTAAGGATCCTCAATATGCTTCAATAATCCATCAAACACTAATGTCAAAGGGTTGGGTTTTTTTAAGAACCAGCAGCACCAATTAACTGTTCTGAATAAACTCCAGATATTTTATGTTTTTGCAGATATTCTGAAGATTATTTTTGTACATTATTTTCACAAAAAAAAAAAAAAAAAAAAACCACCAAAAAACCAAACCAAAACAGTCTAGCGCTTTATTAGGTTTGGGGGTAGATCAAGAGATATTGCATTATTATGTCAGTAAATTCAGATTTGCATCTTTTCCATATTTTTTTTTCATTCTCTTCTGCACTCTCTTCTAGTAGTTGACAGCATTTAGATAATATGTGACGTTGGAGTTGAGACCAATCCTGCAAAAATGAATGTCCTGTTCACTCCTACTGGAAGTCTGTTCCCACATCTCACCCCTCTAGTGTTTAGAAAGCTTTTATAATCTCTGATGTTAACTTTACTCACAGCTAGTTGATACACAATTGTTCTTATGCCAACACTACCCTTTAGCTTAAGCAGCTTTTCTCTCCACCTCATGTTCCACCAATGAGATACTCTCTCATTCTTCAATTTTCCTAGCTGGAAAATACCATGCTGTTACAGTTCCCTCTTGCGAAAAAAGTTTTCTTTAAAGAGTCATCCTACTATCCTTCTGCAACTATTTATCTGAATTGATCCAAAGGAGGATGAGTAATTTCCCTCTGTCAGAAAGCAATTTCCACAGTGTGACAAAGTATGCACATAAATCTTTTATGTAATTTTAAAATATGCATTTCTTATACATCTCTGTTTCAGTGAATCTCTATGAACTCCCCACATTCAAATACTTACTTTAGAGTCAATATTGTCACCACTAGAACTCCACCAAAGAATCAACACTAGGTTTTCCAATCACACTTCATCAAAATTTCTTACACTAGTTTTTGAAGCAACCTAGGTTTCTATTTTAGGAGCCACCATTTATCCTTTCTACATGAACACACAGAACTTCATAGCATTTCACACATGGGAGTCTTTTCTCTGGAAAACCTTATATGTATGTTGTCCTGGTTTGTGTGAAAAGCAGGCAGATTCTGTTCAGTGAATTTGCTTTTCAGCTTAAGTCTCTAACTAACTGCACTTTTCTAAAGTTAGAGGCATGTTTTGC
>JAOEGS010010396.1:4913-41673 GCA_025447755.1 Corythornis vintsioides
TCTGCTACGTGCTCTGCTTCCCTGAGTGGAAGAAGCCAGGGACTAGTACCTCTCTTGGCCTTGGAAATGGGAGCCATGTGGGAATCTGTGGCTCACAGAGGAAAGAGCAAAGCCCCCCTGCTGAACCACAGTTCAGGGTCTTGTCACCTGCCCAGAGCCATTTCTGCATGTAGGTTATGGGTTGCATTGTGGGTAGGCCATGGCAGCCAGCAGCCATTGGCTTACTAATGATGCCATAAATAATGCATGTGCAAAAGTGTAATTGGATGGGTACTGGGCCCTGTGTCTTCAGGACAGGATATTTTTTTGAGCCTTGTGATCTTTGCTCTTTGGATTTGGGGGTTGCATCAGCTGCAGATTCTTCCTGGGAACTTGGTACTCCCAGAGGTGACCAGATACTGAAATGCCACTCACAAACCGGATAACTGATACTTATTTTTTCCTGGTGCTTCATATAGGAGAGGACTTGCCCCCTTTTCTCATTTGCTAAAGGTACTCATTGACCAAACACAGGCTGGGCTGCCTGGAGAAAACAGTGCAGGCAAGCAATGACAGTGCAGTCTTACCCTTGTGCTCTGCAAGGCAAAATGTGGCTGTGGCAGTGGCTGTGTAGTGTCGTGGGGAAACCCTGAGCTAGTGTACAAGAAGTTTAAGCTGTTTCCCAGCCCTGTTTCGGGTCTGTTCTATTGCCTTTAGCTTCTCAACTGCATGCCTTGTTTGAGCCAATGAATGTTAGACATCTAACAAAGTGGGGTAAGGCTTTAGTCTCTGGCTGCAAGTTTTAGGCCAGGTGCAAATGTGATCGGTGTTTGGTGCCATGTCTGGGTTGTTTTAAACACTATGTCCTGCCTGGGGGTGAGTTCAGATCTCCTGTAGTGCCAAGTGTAGCAGCAGGTGGTTCTCTAATGGGGCTGTAGATGTTGGCTTTAGAACAATGAACAGGTCTCACCAATGATCACTGCAGAAAGGGTCCATTCACTGTTGGAGTGTGAAGAAATGTAACTGCTTAGAATGCAAAATGTCCTCATTTTATTCATTGCCTTGCCTACTTCTTTTGTTCCACCCACCTGTTGTGCCTGTCATTAAACAAGAGTATAATCGGTTCAGAGTGGCTGTTGCTTAGATAGAAGTGGACATAAATGTTAATAGAATTCCTAGCAAAACATATTGCTACCTTTACTGACAATATTAGCTAATAGAATAAGCAAAAAAAAACCCCAACCTTTTATTTTTTTCTCTCATCTCTGCACTGTCTATGAATATGGACTGTGCTCTGCTTAAAAATAATCAATAGGCATATTACAGGGTCTGTCCTCTCTGGCATGTGTCCCACTGAAAGCGATGGGGTCGCAGTTTTCTGGTGATCTAGACTGAACGATCTTTTATTAATGGAGTTGATGCCCACTGATTGTTCATCTTTGGTCTGAAAACTGACTGTCTTTACACTCCAGTTTCTGGAAGACAGCTACATGGAACCCTGTGCTGTTGATTTTAATTACCTGAGTACAAGCAGCCTCCAAAGAAAGTGTTGTTGAGGCTTTAACTTCATGGAGAGGAGAGCTGTGTCGTGCAGCGGCAGTGATGAGGCTGCCAAGGGTGACTTAGTCTTCAGGTCTGAGAAGTTTGTTACTAGTTGCTCCATTCAGGAAAAGCAAATCCCATTAATCTTTCTTGTACTCAATTCTACCCTCTGTAGGTTAGAGGGATTTAAACGGCAGCATTCAGATTTGGAATTTTTAAGCAGACTCATCTTCTGCCTTGACTGTCCCATCAGACCACTCCAACTGTCAGCTGTGTACTGACCTACTAGGACTGAATTAGTTTATCTCACAATTTTCTGCTTCCAAGAACTAGGGTCTGTAATAGGCCAGGGAGGCTAGAAGATCTGTAGAGTGTTAAATGGATTTATGCAGCTTTGACACAGCCAGAATCACTGTTTTGCAGCTCTGCTATTATTACAGTAACAACTTAATTGGTTGATTTCCAGTTGCTACTGTATTGTTGTTGTAGGCACTGTATACACATACAAAACTTATGGCCTCTGCCCTGAAGCTCTTACAGTCTTGGGTACACAATGGGGCAGCAGACTGATGCAATGAATAGGTATTGCCAGCTAAAAGCATAAAGCACCAGCTGGGTTTTAGCCTCAGGTCCTCGTGACTCTGAGTTGCTGGCCTTGTAGTTACATTCAAGTCAGCATTCTGGATGCAATGAGGCTGGCTCGCTTGTGTTTTATACTTTGTTTTGTGCTTAAACAATTTTAAACGTTGTTTTACTGCACACTTTGAATGACAAGAAACCTGAGAGAACCAGTGTGGGGACTGTTCTTTCCCAGATAGAGCTGACAAAAGCCACGGATGGGTAGTTGATGATTTTCATTGCCCTGGCCCGGTTTCCTTGCAGAATCTGGTATGAGTTACCAAAATATCCCTGTGATATCTCTGACTGCTTCTGTTGGCTTTAAATGGTTAGTCTGACCAACATAGTTAAGTTCATAAAGATGATGGAGAAAGGAGAGTGGTAGATGCTTAACTATGGACATAGGAAAATACATTGAAATAGTAGCTACTATGAAGCCTGTGAGAAGTCTAGTTAAGCAACATGATCTAGACAATTAGTCACACCGGACAGATAATGAACTCCAACAAAGAACACTCAAAGTCAATAGTTGTGGCAAGTTGTTAGCAAATACTCCAGATAAGTGAGGTATTCCAGGAAGTATGGCAAGTATTCTGGTGTGTAGTATGTTTGCACAAACCATCAGATAAGGCTGTTACACTGTTAAAACAATGAGTGGTGGTATCTATTTCTGTTGGCTTGTTTGGGTTTTTGTTTATTGTTGGTTGGGTTTTTTAATTATTATTTTTTAAAATACTTTGACTTAAGCTTGGCTTGAAATTTTAATAATTTAATTATGGTTAGGCAATATAACTTTTTGCCAGTACATTTACAGCAGTAAAAAGCCATATTAAAAGGCAAATAGAGTGATATTTAGGTTATCAGTAGGCCGTGTTCCAAACCAGGAAGGAGGAGGTGAGGATACTGCCTGAGCTCAGGAGGATCCAGGAGGGATTGCCTTGCAGGGAGGCAAGACTAGGCTGTCAGCCGCTTCCAGCGAGCGCCGCTCGGCTCCTGCCTCCGGGCTCCAACTCCCTGCAGTTGACGGGTGGTGCTTTGCTTCTGCGTGGAGAGCAGCCCCTGCGAGCTCCTTCCAAGTATCTACTGTGCAGCTGTTTGACTTAAAAAGAAGGGAGGGGCTGCATGGCGAGGTTGCAAAGAAGAAAGAAGAATAGCATGCCTCTGCATATCACTGTGCTCTGGGCAGTGCTGCGAGAGGCGGCTGTCCCATTTTCCCTATAGGAGTAACGAAATCTGCATAGAATGCCTTTAAGACAAGGTCTGCCTGGCTGGGGAGGTCTGTAGGTATCTTGGTGTAACAAAGCAGCGCAGCGTCCTGGTGCAGACGGGGCCCCAAGCAGAGCTCCAGACAGGAGCCGTCGTGTTCCTATTTGACAATGTGTGACTCGGTTTTGGAGGTGCGGGGAACCACGGGCTCTCTGGGCTTTTCTTTCCTTCTTAAAACCTAATGTGCTCTCCATGACACCATCGAACAGGGTTAATCATTTCTGGGAGGTATGGGAGGTATCTCTGTATGTCAGTATCTCAAGGCACTGAAATGTGATGAGAAGATGCTCTGAACCTTGTCTGTTAGTGTCAGTGCTGGAGTCTGTTAGGTCGAAGTTTTATAAAACTGGCCTCTTTTATTATTCATGTCTTCTTGAAAAATCAGTTTTTCTTCCCTTTCTTGCTTTGTTTCACTGCATGGTCTCTTCAAATGCATCATCCTGCACTGGCATTCAGTCTTTTCAGCTGTTCTTACTTTCAACAGACTTTGCAGAAGTTAGTTATTTATAACACTAAAGACTGCAGGATCTGACTTGTCTTCATCCATATGTAACTAGTAACTCTTTGATAAACTGAAGTTCTACCAAGTAAGCGTGTAGAATCCCATCATCTTTGGAGCAAGTGTTCCTTCTCCCTGGCTTTGGAAGAACATCAGCTAGAAACAGATTTCTTTTGGTACTTTATTTAACACACAAAAGAAACAAGCTGTACCACCAATGTCAGATTTAGTTCAGCCATAAGAGCCAGTGTTTTTGGTTTTCCATGTTTGTTGTGTGGAGTTGGAAAAAAACTACAAAAGTAGGGGGTTTTCAGTGTTAGGGATCTTTCTTGACACACCAGCCTTTTTGTTTTATCAGACCTTTTTTTATGGTCTTGCTGCTTTCATGTTATTTTCTGAAGCCCTCTTTGCTGACACTAAACTTTTTGATATATTCTGCTTTTGAAGTACTGGTTATTATTGCCCTTTTTGTTCTGGCTTCTCTGCTGTTGTTTTCTTCTTATGGATGGCCTTGCAAACTGCTGTCCACTTGATTTTAATGAACCTATTTTTCTGAAGCTCCTTCAGAAATGATGCTTTATATGCTGTGAGATTTCATGTAATGATGAATCTTTGCCTGTCCTGGTATTTCTTTCTTCATGGGTCAGATTTGTGGCTGGGCTTTGCAGGAATGCTATGTATAAGGAGATGTTTGAGAAACTTGGATCTGTGTGCTGCAGTTGCAGGCTTTTGTTGGGAAAACATGGAAGGTAAGTGCCAGAGCAAAGGAGTGTGTGTGAAAGCAGTCAGTTTGCCTTTGCTTGACCTGAGTTGCATGTAACTGTAATTTTAGTTTAAATCAGTGCAGTAGCTAGTGTACTTACACATGGCATGGGAAATATGGCAGAACTGGGACCATAATTTTTACAGGAATGGACTTGAAAAAAACCCAACATTGAACTAAGCAACCTCTTTACAAATGGCCTTTGCAGGTGAGCCTGTGCAAGATAGACCATGCTTCCCATAAAACCTAATTAGTCCAGGCAGAATGCCATATTAACACAGCTGTATTGCTTCTTGTTCCTCACTAAGTGCTGAGCAAGCTTAGCTGGAATTATCTGCCTGGCTCTGTGTGGCAGAAATTCATCCTCCTCCCTGTCTGGTGAGTCGGGTCAGTACATAACGAGCCACACTCATTTCAGCTTCTTCCCAAACTGAGAAGTATCCAAAGCAGTGGGATACTGCAGTACCCGACTCACCAGACATCCTCACTGCCCTGTAGTGCTGATCCACCTTGGGATCCTGGTGAGAATGGTGGTTTCCGGGGAGCTGTGGGACTGCTGTCTTTGGGAGTGCTGCTGCTTAGGCTCTTAAGAAAGGAGCACAAAATGCTGCTCTATGCTGCAGATAAAAACTATGAGGAATAATTAGATTTTATTCTCCTTGTTTTTCATGGTGGCACAAATAGCTCTCTTTCTTAAAAGAAATAATTTTGAATCTGGTGCACATACTTTATCAGTTTGCTAGGAAGGTGAAACCTGGGGTTTGGGAACTTGGGTGCAGAGTCTTAAGAACACCCTAGCAAATAAATGGTTAACCAGTAAGGCCAAGCATAGAAATAGGATGGGGAAGTGCAATTATCATGGGATAAGCAAATGATTAGAGTGTTATGATGCTCAAAGTATAGCCCTAGAGTCAGGTGCTTAATTATTAATATTATTATTCATGGATGGGTCTTTATGATGTGGGAAATAAATATTTCTGGCACTGGAAGGAGATGTAAGACACCAGTTTAATATGCCAAGCAGGGCTTACAACAGAGCAGTGTGTTTCATATAAATTAAATCTACCCGTTAGCCATGTGCTCTCCACTGGGGATGGAGTCTTCATCCACTTGTTTTCTAAAGCTGCTCATGCAATGTGAAATTAAAATAAATATCTTTTTAGTATTTTTGCAGGTAAAGTAAGAGGAGAAGGACGGGTGAAGGAAAACATGGGTGAAGGCTCTGGGCTCAAGAGAGGCCAGGCTGAGAACCTAGTCTTGGTGATGAGCCCAGGTCTGCTTTTTCAGGTAGCACCAGCTGTATACTCATTTCATTTGGGTACTTCATAGGCTCACAAATCCACAATATGCTTATGGTTAGCAGCACGTATCAGAGCAGAGACCAAGTGGCACTGATACAGCTTCTGTACTGACATGAGTATTGGCTGCAGTGTCCACAAGACCAAGCTAGTCTTTGTTTTGGAACTGTTGTCAAATGAGATGCTTTGATGTCTGCTGCATTCCTTTCTGAGCTCCTACATAGCAAAGGCTTGTTTGTCTGGGACTTAGCTGTACAAAGTAGTGATCTGTCTGATAGATCTGTGGACCACTTTGGAGGCCACTGTGTAAAAGGATGGTTTAGTTCTTATTTATACAACAGTATAGGTTTGATTCAAATGGGCATCCCAAGCATATCCAGGAAAAACAGTAAATGAGATTGCTATAGTGAAATAAAGGGAAAAGATTTGTTTTGCTGAGAGCCACCATCATCCTCTGCAAACTGTGGTTTGTGAGCTACTCCATCATGAGCAGAGGTGGGAGATCTGAATGAATGTACTGCTTAGGCATTAACTGTCCTCAGAGCAAGGGAGTTGTGTCTCTGTGTAGATAAGGGGGTGCCAGGTAAAGCCTCATCTCTAGGCAAATAGTATGTCACTTGGCCAAGAGAGGAGGTGGCGTGTAAAGCAGTCTAGGGCATGGAGGCTGCACACTGATCATGCTGCCATGCTTCTAAATGACTGACACTTCTTTCCCTCCCTGTGGGTGTCTGGCTTTTGGCAGCGAGGCTGTTGGAACTGTTTATCTTTTACTCCAGTCCTAAAGTGATGTGTTTTTGCAAAGTGCCTGTGTGTGTGGTGGGGCAGGGAGCAGTGGGAGAGGTGCCTTTTCTTCTTTTCCTCTCTTTTTTTTTTTTTTCTCTCCTGTATTACAATCCTGCTTTTTTGATCTTTCTTGCTGCAATATTATGAGAACTGCAACGGATTGCTATGGCAACTGTCCAACCAGGCCTGCATACTAAATGGAGACACCTCCACGAGGGCTCACAGGGAAGGGAGATAAAAATGTAAAGGGTGCAAACAACAAACTCCCAACAACAGCAGTGGTAGCACTTAGATGCTTACACTGTGGGATATGATGGGATGGGGGAACATAAAGAATGAAGCCCAATATTGCTGGCAGCCTCAGGGTCAGAACTTTTTGTCAGGTACCAGCAGGATGGAAGCATCACACTCTTGTACTCCCCTCTGCCTCTGCAGCATTCAACACAAGCAGATATATAGCAGACATGTTGGCCTGTAAATATAGGTAGACTGCTCATCTGTAATGAGTGGGGGGGTGTCTGTGTGAAATCAGGGATGCAAATGTTCAATTATTGTGTCTTGACAGTGATGAATGGGGAGGGAAAGAGCAGCTTCATGGCTGAGTTCCTTCTCTGGGTGCTTCAATTTGGGTTGGTCTGAGCTGTATCCCTGTCCCTCTGTCACTGGTTCTGGGGAGAGCTTGAGCAGGAGAGGGGAGCATAACTGAAGAAAAATCATCCCTGGCCTGAGGGAGGGACAGATAACAACAATAGGGTAGGTCTGTTTAATGAAACAGGGCAGAGATGTCTAAATAATCTGGCAGAGGAGGCAAGGAGGTGCAGGGCTCTATGTTTTTTCCCAGCATGCTTGGCTTTATCTCCATATTCATCCGTCTGCCGTGTTGAGTATCCCTCCAGTCTCCCAGCCACAAGCCCATATGGCAACTGCCCCTCCCCACAACTGGAAGGAGACAGCTTTTTTTTTGCCAGAGGAGGAGAGGGCCAGTGTGTGCTTGGAGGGAGGGGGACATTGGTGCTGCTGTTAGGACCAGATGGCCCTAAAGGGCCTCCAGCAGCCTGGGGTGGCTCATTGTGCACTGCTCTCTGGCTCAGACCTTTTCAGCTCCTTTATGGCAGCTTACTCCTCCCAGCTCAATGAACAGTATCTGGTGTAACAGGGACCACTTCAGCAAGGCACTGCCATTAAAAACTCTGGGGCACTTTTATCCTGTTGGGCTGTGGGATGAACTGGTACCACCAGACCAAGGGAAGTGGAGACTGCTGGGCCCTGAACTGCTGTAGGGCAGCCTGCAGCCCAGACAGGCATGCCAGGTACAGAGTGGTTCAGCAGATGGGCAGATCAAGCTCTAATCTCAGGCTGAGGCCTCAGAGCTGAGCCTGCTGTTCCTCCACAGAGCTCCAGGTGCCTTTCCCAGCTTGTCTGTCTTTACTATCCATGTTGTACTGAGAGCAAACTCCCACTTGTCTTCCAGAGGATTGCACTGGTGCACAGGGGTTGAGAATTTTGCCCTTCATCCAGAAGGCAAAGCCACTGTGTATCAAACCAACTCATTTTTACAGGCAGGGGAAAGTGCTCACCTGGTCCTGAGGCAGCTTCTTGAAATGAGGCACGTGGACACAAATCTGATAAAGGAGAGAGGCTCCACAGAGCAGAACAGGTGACAGGGAATGCTAGAGAAAGAGCCAGACCTGCTCTTCCATAAAACATGGCTCTCTTTATAAATTAATGAACCCTGCTGAAAGACAGTGTGCAATGAACAAAATGTGCATTTAATGATTCAAAGCCCTGCACAGAAAATCAAGCAATGTTGTTCTGGGGCTTCAGTTCTGGCAGTGATATTTGCAAGTGCTTACCAAACTTGACAGTCAGTGGAGGGGCTGCAGAGCACTGCTGTGGCAGTGACAGGGCCAGCACATTTATGGTGTGATTCTGCATACAGTGCTCCATACGTCTCAGCCTGCTTTCATAGTCTGCCTTTGCTGCAGAATTAATGGCTTTCTTTTGTCTTAGTACCCTCCTTCCCCTGCTCTGGACAGCCCTGCTGCAAAGCCTGCTTCACCACCAGCGGGTTCACATCCCATAGCTCTCTGTGCTGTGGTAGGGTGAACTGCTCTTAAATGCCTTTTCCAGGGAGTTTGTCCTGTTGTCTATGAATGCATTGGAGAGCTAGCGGAACTTGAGCAATTCCATGCATTTGAGTTAGCAAAATGAGAATGCCTGTGGTGTTACATGGGCTCCTGGGCTCCACAGCAGCATGTTGCTAGTTGTTGTGGGGCTGCTTGTGGGGCTTGCTGCGTGTGTATGGCAAGGAAATCTCGTCCATAGCCATGTGCCCATTAACAGACTTTAAATTTGAGATGCTGAGAAAATAATTTTCAGCACTGAATGTTTCTTCTGCTCCTTGTGGCTAGGGTAGAGCTCACACACTTGCACTGTATCACTGTGAACTCCCTCCTGCTCTGTGGTCTGTGCCCCAAGTGGTTGTCACCATGCTACTCCCACGTCCATGTAACCAGGTAGTCTGTTACATATGAATGAAGACGATACTTCAAAGATTTGCAGAAATGATTTCTAATGCATCACTGGAGTGGCATCCAGGTGCTGCAGCAGGTGATGGAGTGAGCCTCCTGTCTGTTTCAGTGCTGGTGTTGATAGCACTAAGGTAGCAGGATGCATCTCAAATACTGTGATTGGAAACAACTACATAAATAGTTAGACACTCCAGTTATTCTCTATTTATAAAGTGTGTCGAAGAGGGCAGAGCTGTAACAAGTGTTCTGTATTAACCTCACTGCTGCACACAAGCCCCTTTCAGTGTGGTAGCTCTGTAAAAATACTAGATTTGTCTCTGAACTTCATCAGAGGCTGGGGAATGCTGATCCCAAGGCATGAGTCTGAGAGCTCTGCAGGAACCAGGCTTTGAATGCCGACATCATGTTCCCATGAAATTCTGCATCCTTCCAGAAATGGGCTTCATCTCTGTGGCCCATCCACAAAATATTTTCAGTTGATTTTTCTTTGCCAGTTTCAATATGTTGTTATTCCATTTGTGGGTCTGTACCAGGCTCCCTGTGGTTGGTAATTAAACATGCTGGAAATTCTTGTGCTTTCATTTTTGACCAAAGACCCTAGGCTGGCTGGCACAAAAGGATAAGGTTTGCTGACTTTGGTATAGGAGGCCCTGAGTTCAGATTCTCTTCCCTTTCTCAGCACTTTTCTCTTTCTAATGAAAACAATAAAAAGAAGAGAGATGTGATCAGAAAGCACTTGACAAGTACAAAAATATTGGAAATGGGATGTTTGCTTCAAAAATGGGATGAAGTTAGAACAGACTGAGCCTCTAAGTGGGCCAAGTTAAATAAGCAGCAAGTCCTGATAACTTGGCCCTTTTTTTTTTTTTTTCAAATGGTTCATACACCCACATATGGGATCTCAAAAGGGTGAGCCAATGTAACCCTAATTGTATCTTATTTATCTTGGCTGTTTAAACAGCTCACCATGCTGTAACTTGGCCCTTTCCACAGTGATTGCATCTTTATACAGTTGACCTTTTCTTCCCCCTCCATTTTTTTGTATGTGCTACAAGTTTTCATGTCAGATATAATTATCTGAACCCCCGTAGGCTGTAAGGATAAGGTTTCAGCCATTTTTGGCAATAGGGTTCTTTCCCAGGGCTGCAGATGGGTTAGGTGAACCAGATGTACTCAGATAAGTTTGTTGCAATTTCTGTTTTTTTGGTTGTGCTTCAAAGGATGGCCTCTGTGCTTAGGGGTTAGTTGTCTTATAATTTATAACTTATATTTTTGCCTTTGTGATGAGGGCATTTATCATTTCATCGAAGCCTGGCTTAAGCTTACCATGTTCTTGTAGGTTCCCTTCTAGAACTTGGGATATGTCAGTTGTGTGTGTTTGCTGGTATGTACGTGCTTGGACTATGGGTGAAAAATAAAATATGAAAAGATGTTTGGGAATGAGAGGCAGCTGTGGTGTTGCTGCTGCACTGTCACCTGCAGTCAGCTCTGTGTAAGGGGCTGCTCTCTAATGGCACCAGATTTACTGCCTGGGTGTGAGGGCTCTGTGTGCACCACTGCACAGACAGCCTTCTGTGTGCCCCTGCAGTCCCCACCACCACCCAGCCACCCCTGCATCTGCACCTTAGTCTGATTCTTACTGATTACTGGTGGGCTAGAAAGTAGACAGATTGGTGAGCTGGTTAATTAATTCTGGTTTATTATTATTTATAGTGAGCGACCACAAAGAGCTGTCTGAGGTCAGGCTGCCCCTCTCATGAGGCACTAGAAAAGAACATGGGCAGGACACATTCTACGTTGATTTGGTTTCTATCTCAGTAGACAAGGGTAGAGAAGAACACATTGTGACCCTGATTTTGCAGAGGGAATGGGGGCAATGGCATATCAGGGATTTGGCCATTCTGTGCAGGGATTCTGGCTGAGCCAGGAAGTAGCTTCAGCTTCAACCCATGTATCACAGGGCATCCTTGGGTCTCTGAATTTCTCATCTTACTATGTCCATGCTGAGTTACAACATCTCCCCTCATCTCTTGCACTTTTACCCCACCTCCCTGGACTCAGAGCCACAATACCAGTATTTGCTGGGAACAGCACTGTTTTGGAAACAGAACACAAAACATGTTTCAATGACACGCGTGTTCAGCTGCGTCACTTGTAAGGGGTGGAAGGGAAGCACAGAGAACTCACTGGCTTCATGTCAGTGAGTTGGTGGGTTTTTTTCTCATGTTTGCAGATGCCACTCAGGAGCATCTCCTGACTCCTGCTCCAGCCTGTTCCCTGACGGAGCCCTGGGCCACACGCTGAACTCTCTGAGCCGCAGCTGCACAGACTGGAGGCCGTGTGAGCCCACAGTGCTCAGACCCCTCAGGAATTGCCTCCCATTTTTTTTAAAATTTCATGTTTTTGTCTGTTTGGGAGGTGACCAGTGGCACTTAATGTGGGTCAAGCCTGGCAAACTGATCTCCATGGCAACCCTTAATGAATGCCATTGGCTCAGTGGTTCCATCCCTGCATCTCATTAAATTTCAATGACTTTCATGGGGCTTGGACATGTAATTAATATCAAACACATGGTATTCAGCAGGATAAGGTTTAACAGCAGGCAACGTGTGCAGAAGCAGGAGAGTGACGTGGGGGGAGCAACATTTGGGCTCTGTCCCCAAGCAGCACAGGAGCAGACAGCCCGTGAAAAAGCAGCAGAAAACAGAGCCTGGCGGGCACTGCTCACAGCTCCTCAGCCTCCTGTGCTGTAGAGGAGGTTGGGAGCAGTCCTGAGATCGGGGCTGGTGCCGACATGTTAGAGAGCTGCACTCAGTTGCTTTGTGACCAGTGGCCATCTTGATGGAGGCAACACAGCCCCATTGTAGGAAATGGGGTCATGTGTGCTGGCTAAAGGAGACCCCTCAAAGGCCAGGGGACTGGGGAAGCAGCACAAGGCAGGATGGCAAGTTCAGTTGCATTTCTTTGATTTGTTTTCACCATGTACATCCTCTGTGGTGCATCACAAACTCCACCTATCCCTGGCACAGCAGTGTCACAGAACAGCTTCTAACACCCCATGAGAAACCACTGTGGACTGGAAAAAACTTGTGCTTATTGTTAGAGTTGGTTAAATCAGAAGACTCTTAAAAAGCAAGCAAGAGCAATCCAGGCCAGAGATGGGGCAGTATGAACAGCAGCACAGTGTCAGCACAGAGAACTTTTCATCATCCAGCTGTGTAGTAGGGCCAGAGGAGACTCATTCTGTAGGGGAAGGGATGGGTACCAAAATGCAAGGGTGAGTGGTACGGAGTGATTTTTGGGTTTTGCCAAAAAGAATTTGAACTTCCTAGGGTTTGCCTACATCTAGTGAAGATCTCAGTCATTTCAGATATATTAAAATCTTGCAGCATCTTATCGCCCACAGATTAATGTTACCAGACATGGAATGAAACAAAAAGGTGGGGGGAATGGAGGAATAACCTCTGCTAATTACTAATATGCAAAGTGAGTAATGAGATGAAGAAATAATGTGCTATCAGATACAATCCTGGGGTTTTAAAAACGAATTATTTCATCTTCAGCTGCATTGCTGCTATTCCCCAGGGAATAATATACAATTCCCACGAGGATATGAAGGTATAATTCAGTGGCAGCTCTGGTAAAGTTATATTCAGTTTAATGAACGTCGGTGGGAAGCTAAGATTGAATTATTGCCTGAGTGCTCTGTCAGGTTGCCTCATGTTGTTATGCAGGATATAAAGAAAATTATTATTGACAATACTAAGGAGATTCATTTTGTCTGAGTGAAGGAGGCAACGGAGGTGTATTGAATATGTGACGTAGTGGGAGAAGGTTAATCATGACTGTAATGTGGGCTGGGGAGATCGATCATGCCTGGATCACAGGGATGGATGTTTAATGTGTATGTGACACAGCAGGGGAAGTTTTACTGGCCAGGATGCATGGAAGGGACCGAGTTGGAGGCAGTAACAATGACTTACTGTGTGACTAGTAAATAACAGTGGGGGGGAGGATGGTATTCAGAGACCCATATGCCCACTAGAAGGTGTGGCAGTGGGGGAGAGCGAGTGGGATTTCTGGCAGAGTAAGGCTAAATTTAAGGCATCTCTTTGACCGCAAAGAAAAGCCAGGCCTCTGCAAGCTTGACAGTGGCAGCCTGCAACTTATCCAGGTGCTGCTCGTCCTCTCTTGCCGTTAGGTGGCAGCATCTTGATGTGCAAAACGTGTTACTGGAGCTTCTACAGAGCCCTTTCACTCCAGGAGTTCCAAAGGCATCTCCAGAGGTTTCTGAGTTTGCACTCACATCAGCTATTCACACCAAGAAATGTTGTGCCCAGGTTCCCGATGGGAGCCCAGCTCACAGAGCGGTTCCAGCATGGCTATGGCCTCAAGTTGTGACAGGGGAGGTTTAGATTGGTTATTAGGAAAAATTTCTTCACTGAGAGTGTTATATATTGAAACAGGCTGTGCAAGGAAGTGGTTGAGTCACCATCCCTGGAGGTGTTTCAAAGATACATGTTTAGATGTGGTGCTTAGGGACATGGTTTAGTGGTAGACTTGGCAGTGCTGGGTTTACAGTTGGATTCTATGATCTTAAAGGTCTTTTCCAACCTAGATGATAATGTAATGTAATAAGTATTAATAAATCACACAATTATTATTGTGGGGGCTTGCACAAACATCCGCTTACAGGTAGAATGGGATTGCATAATATTTTTTTCTTAGGAAACTGGGCAATAAGGAATGGCTGGTTTGGAAAGAAGGATCTGAATGTTTTCAAACTTCCAAGAAATGTTTGCTTAAAAATAAACATTAGAAATGCTTTTAAAAGAATATAAAATAGCGTTCTTATCTTGCCCATTCCTACACAGGAAATTAATGATTCATTTTTCAAGATTCCAGATCACAGAATTCTAATCCAGACCTCATTGCACACGTGGAGAAGGTGGAGGTTGTTGATTTGAGGGGCTTGTTTGATACATCACATTTCAATACTGACAAATGTAGCCCCCAGTTTAGAGTGCCATTATGGAAGTTTGCAGCTGGGGCACTGGATGAGGCCAGTCTTCAGTATGGAATAGAGTTGGTGTCTACTAGAGTGAAATGAATGTATTGAAATCTAGTGCAAGCTATTATAAGTAAAGCTGCTGGTGGTCTTGTTTCAGCAAATTCCATTAGCTTGCAGAATAGAAGGAGATCTGTCCAAAAATCCTTTTCACATTTTTTCTTGCTATCCACAAGCAACTTCAAAAGCAGATTAAATTCAGTCTCCTTGGACCTGTCCACCACATTTCACTTTCATATTTTCTTGGAAAAAAAAAAATCTTACAACAAAATATGGAGATGATTGTTTCATTTTCTCAAGCTGTCACTCAGGGCGTTTGATCTGCCTGTTCAAAGTGCAGTCAGTTGCAGTCAGCATGTTTCCATTACAGATGGGAGAGCCTGCTCTGGACCATCTAGAGCTTCTCCATCACTGGCACTCAGGGCATCATGGAATGTTGTATTGGTTCCCTTCTGCTGCAATGAGAAGAGTCATAGGTATTGAATTAAATAGATGGAAACAAATTCTCTAATGGCTAAACCAGGAGGTATTCTCATAAATTACAGCAAAGTCAAATTTTTGACCTTGAAAGACACAGCAAATTTCACCCAACAGAATTTTTGTTTTGACTGGGATCATTTGGAACATGCTGATGATAGAGATACGTGTCACATTTCTTAATGCACCTCAGCCTTTGTTTTTCTTCATGAGCCAAATAGGAAATATATTTGTAAGTTCACTAGAAATACATACTGTAAAATCAGAATTCAACTTTTTTTTTTTCTAAGAAGATACCAAACTTTTTTTTATGAAAGAAAGATGTTTGGGTTTTAGGAAGTCCATTTAACAACAACTGAACTTGTGTACCTAGCAGACAAATGGGATGGATATGGGCTGATGTATGGAGAGAAAAGCAAAGCCTGTAATGACTTTTATTGTTTTGAAAGAATGGTGGTCACAGACCTGATGAGAACCTGGCAGTACCTTACTCATCATTGAGAATAGGCACAGAGTCCAGCTGAGCTGCTGGTAGCATGGAATGAAAAGACAGAAGCCCAGGGTTTCCCAGGGCTTCTGCCCAGTAACTGTTTTGACAAGTGGAGCCTTGTCACTGAAATGGAGTTGCAGCCTCATGTCTGAAAAGATGGCAAGGCCCTTCTGCTATGTGCAGATTTTCCTCTCATATTATCCAGTCAGCTTGTTTGGGGCTCTACACATTAAATAGATTTATGTGTTTAATAATTATTAGTTTCAAAGATTTACAATGCCCTGCTGCTGTTTCTGTGACTCTGCCTCTCCAGGGGTTAAGAAAGTGAAAATCCTTCATCAAGGATAAGAAAAAAATTAGAAACTTTAAATCTTCCATCATTTGGAAAATGGGTTCTGGAGAGAAAAGCACCCGTTCTCTGAATGTCCCTCTGCTAGGTGAGTGCATGCACGTGTTTTGGGGTTGCACAATACACACATGATTAGGGAACATGTAAAGAAAGGTCTGGATGTGTTTATCTCCTCCCTCTTTGAGTTAAAAGAGACATTTAGACAAGTTAGGGGGCATAACCAGAGGAAGCTTCACAGCTGTTCTGCGACTGTTTTGTTGTGCAGTGGCAATTTCATAGAAAGAAGCAGCCCTTGTTTATCAAGAAAAAAAGGAGTGGAATTTACCAATAAGAAGATACAGCTACTTGTCACAGAATCACAGAATGTTAGGGGTTGGAAGGGACCTAGAAAAGGGCCACACTTCTCCTAATGCATCCCAGGATCCATTGGCCTTCTTGGCTGCAAGGGCGCATTGTTGGCTCATGGGCATCCTCCTGTCCACCAGGACTCCCAGGTCTCTTTCTCCAGAGCTGCTCTCCAGTAGATCAGCCCCCAGCCTGTACTGATACATGGGGTTGTTCTTCCCCAGATGCAGCACCTTACACTTGCTCTTGTTAAATTTCATTAAATTTCTCCCTGCCCAGCTCTCCAGTCTGTCCAGGACAGCCTGCTGCTGTGTCAGCCACTCCTCCCAGTTTGGTGTCATCAGCAAACTTGCTGAGGGTGCTCTCTATAGCCTCATTATTTTATGTCATCTTTGAAGATGTTTCTTGGTCTGTGCTCATCTTCAAAGCTGTGGAGTAAGTCTTTTGTGTGAACTGGCCGATTTAGTCTACTTCTCATGTAGCGTGATTATAGTCACTCTAAAAGCAGAAGGGAACACAATTTGAGAACTGAAATGCTTGTACATGAAGCTTATTAAGATATTCCTATAAGGATGTGGTGCAAAAACAATGCAGATAATAATGCTAGAGATATGAGGATTTTGGAATGCATCTTGCAGAAATAGAATTTAAATTGCTACTTCTTAAATGAGAGTTAGATTTGGAAAAGAAAGTCACTTTGAGTGACATTTTTAATAGTGAAAGCTTTAATGAATTTTATGCTAATTGTGATCACCTACAAAAAATTAGAGGTTGCTCAGTAGAACTTAAGGAGAAATAGCATGAAACTAGGAAGTGTTTGATGCTTCTGGGAAGAGGATGCTTTTGATTTAGGGAAAACCTATATTGTGAGAGATGAGAATTATACAGCATAGAATTATGTTTCCAGAATTTCCTGAAGCTGTGGCATTTCTGGGGTCCCAGAAAAATGGGAGATGTTTAGGAAACACTAGAGCTCTGCCATAAAACAGGTTCCAAAATCACAGAAATAATGAGGTTGTATGGAAAACCTCAATGTAAGCATAAGGGCATATCTCCTTCTGATAAATGGGGGTCCTTGTTATGCAGAACCCAAAAAAAAGTTCTTTAATTTGGAAACATGAGCCAGTGCTGAGATTGAGAATTGGGTGATGAAATGGCAGAGCTTGGAGAGAGAGTCAAGGAGGCTTTATGTTATTTGAACTCTGGGCACCTACTTGTCCTAGCTCCACAGCCACCATCAACTTGCAAGAAGTATCCATCATCTTCCAACCCCTGAGCATTTCCAGTAGCTATGGTAGGAAGAGCTGAGCCATCTGACCTGGTCTGCACACAGTCTTCCTACCAGGCTTACTGCTATTACAGGGTCTGTGGAGCAGGAGTTTACCTTGAAATTTGGCAGCACAGAGAGCTAGACACTATTTGAGAAAAGTTGTGACGTTTGCCAGAGTGCCCTCAGGGCCTTATCAAATTGCACTTTTGAAGGGCTAAGATGCATTTTTTGCTTGTGATTTAATTTTAAGAAATCCTATGGAAAAACCCCGCTGTAATTGGCCTTGCAAGTTTAGGTTGCTAATCCAGATGTGATCAGCACAGTCAAGACAGACTCCCAGACTCGTGGTCAGCTGTCTGGAAGAGCAGCTACAAGCAGACTGTAAAACAGACCCTTTATATGCAGGGGATATATATATAATATAATGCAGCATGCTTAAAGAGCAGGAGTGTCACTAATGTAGCAGCTCTGCCACCTTTCACTGCAGCAGCAGCAGCTTCTCATCTGCTGTGAACAAGTGGCAGGGAGCGGCCAGTGGCTGGGCTCTGGCTGGAGGCTACAAGGCTGGACTGGACCACCCTGGGTACCAGCAGGCGAATAAATCAAATCCCTTCTCCTGGTGAGGATGAAAAAACCCTTCTTGGACACACTACAATCTGATGAGCTCACTGTTGAGGAGGGTGTTCAGCAGGCTTTGTACAAAGGTTTCATGTGGTGCAAGTGGTTTGCAGGGTTCAGGCCTTTTTATGCTCTGGTTATAGAAGAAAGCTGCTCTTGTGTCTGATGAAGATCTGGAGAGCTGTTGCTGAGTTTGGACTAATCTGTAATCTGACTTCAGGCTGTTTGCTGTTCTACTGCAGCCATAAGCAGTGGGGTTTTGCACTCAACCAACTCAAAGCAAGCTGGTGCTATTGCTGGTACCTCACATTCTGCACAGAGTGACAGACTTTCCCACGCTGCCAGCCTCTTGCCTGTGACTGTAGAGGTATGCAGGAATGGAAAGCCCCTTTTTCTCCTTAACCAGCCTTTGCAAGTGTCAGTGCCCTGTTCCCATGTGAACTGAGCCCCTTCTTGCATGTGTTACATTTTAACACCTGTAAGAAGTAAAACATCCCAGGGTAGCAGGGTGCTCTGGCCTGGAATGGCCATTTGCTGAGCTCTGTGGGCATTCTGAAGAACAAGAGCCAGCAGAGGACAAATGGAGACGAGAGGATTTTCTCTTAATGGGAGGGGTGGTATGGGTGTGTGCAGCAGTGAAGATGCAAGTGTGCACAGATATGCTTGAAGGTCTTAATTGTGTCTCAGTATTTCTATTTATTATTATGGAGCAAAATATTTTTTTTCTCCTGCTGCTTTTGGCTAGCTGCAGCCAGTGTTGCAGTCTGTGTCTCTGCCCTGGCTCCCAAATGAGTAGTGAACAGGCTGATTTTTATTTCCAGAAGCCCCCTGTTCCTCAAAATGCTGGGAGCAGAGGAGAGGAGATGCTTCCCAGCACAGTATTACTTAGGAAAAGTAGATTTTTGAGTCAGGTCCTCCTCTTGTATTTTCATAGTCTTTTTGATTATAGTCAGAGATGCCAGGGACTCAGTTCCTTGGTGACCCAAGGGTGAATTCTCTCAGCCTCTCTCAGTGACAGTCTCCTATGTGCCTGTCTTTTCATACTTTTAAACAGAAGGCAGGAATCTGCTTTCTTCAGATGTGGCTGGAAGATGATAAGGACTGTCTGTAGCTCTGGCTCAGCTGTGTGTGATGTGTACAGGACATGATCTCAATATGACCTGGATTGAAAACTTGGCTATGAAGTCAGTGGGATTGTTTTGAGTTACTTCATCACTTAAACGCATCTCTGGCAAATGCTGAAGACTTATAGTTGTCTTTTCAGCATATTATTATTATATTTGCAATACAGTCATAACAGGACTTCTGTTTTATTATAATATTTCTATAGTCAGTAATATACTTGTTTCTACTTTTAATGTAACAAAAACCTATGATTTAATACTTTAATAGGCTGTTAAAATGAGATAGTTGCATTATAAACAGTATGTCAAGATATGCTTAAAAGCATGTGGCTCCATTTATGCTTTTCTGCAGATCAAATGTAGCTTCATTCTTTCAGTCCCAAATAGAAACACCTAAGGTAGGTAAGGGTAAACAGTAATGTCTCCTTGTAAGTGGAGCTCTCTAGTATGTTTTTCAGCAGGCTGTGCTGACTTGAGAACAAGAGAGTTGCTGTTTATGCAAAAAGTTCATTCATAGAAATGTAAAAGCAATATAGAATAGAGGAACAGTGATAAACAGTTTGTGCCACTTAGGTGCTGCTGAATTAAGTTTCTGCATCCTCAACCTGTATGAGAATGGGATCTCTGGTACTTGCCATTTACAGCACCATCTTGTATGGTGATCTGGTGACACCATGCTGGAAAAGAGCACTCAGAGGATTAGAAAGGCTTTTCTTGACTTTTTTTTCTACCTTTTTTCGATAGCATTTCATAGCAAAATGCAGCTACACCTGAAGAGGATTAGCCTGCTGTGTATCAGTGTGGGTTATTATTCGATCATTCTAAACACAGAATTGCAGGCCAGCAGTTTACTGAATTCTTCTGTCTAGCAGTTGTGACAATGTTAAAAAGTAGGTCATTTGAATGCATTGCTGATAACAGTAATGGATTCACACATCAGCTGGCTGCTGCATACACATGTAACCCCTGCCCAATGTCACCTCCAGAGTGGTTCACTCCCACTCAGTGGAATGTGCCATTTTGCTAATGCACATATGCATACTTTGCATTTCAAACTAAGGAGAACTGAGAGCTCAGAAAATGCTAGTAACAGCTATTCTCTACAAAATAATCCTCAGACCTGGGCTCTGTCACCAGCTGTTTGGGAAGGCTGCGTGGCTGGCATCTGTGAACTGATAGCAGGATTGGAACTTGCTTAAGAAATTACATGTTTCGGGGAAGCTGTTTAAAACAAATCAATGACATAAACCCCCCTCTTGCTGTCTTTCTGGAGTACTCTATATCAGAGAATGCCTGTTCAATACCATCTGTGGGCTGCTCTGTCTCTCACTGTACTTTGGAGCATCCTTTCTGCTTCCCCAGCTGTGCTTCAGTGTGTGCTGGTGAAATTAGAAGAGTGGTTGACATGGACCCAGCTCTTCAGTTCAGGTGCAGATGCTGTTATCAACATCTCTGCATCACTTTGCATGAGTAGTCGTTTCTCCCTGTTTTCAAGGTAGCTTGAAACTAACTTCTGAAGGTTTGAATCTTACATAATATATGTATTACCTTCTGCTGTCCCCCAACCAGCCTAAAGAGATGGTAAGAACCAAAAGCAGCCAGGAGCTGTGGGATTGCATTTGAATGTCCTGCTGTAGCTGTAGTTGAGCCATGGGAAGCAGCAATAAGCTTCTGCCCTTGGAGAGGTAGCTTCTCAACAAGAAGCTTTGAGTTAGTGAGCAACTAAATGTAGTTATGCTGGCAGATCAGAAAGGCAGTGGCAGAGTTTGGGCTGGGGAATTAGCATCCTCATTTGGCCGTGGCATGCAGAACAAGAGATGTGACCAGACACTAACAGAGACATTTCTAGCTACTGTCACCATCCTCCAGTGGAGCAGGCTTTAGGTTACATGGAGAGGATAGTTCACTTGTGAAGCAAAATCCATGACTTGTACTAGATCTCTACTAAGAGACCCCAGTAATTTTGTGCTTGCTATCCAAACTGAACTTAACAATGGAGACATTGCAGAAAGTCCAGGGCAGGGGTACTTAATTTTGAAGTTCAAGTTGGAAAGCTCAGGATGTGAGCTAAAAAACCTGCCAAAATACGGTAGAGTCACAAACCAGCAAGCTGACTGTTTGCTAATTGACTGTGTCATGAAAGAGAGAGGGCATTACACTGTGCAGTGTCTTTCAGTAGTAGTGCTGGGCAGTACAAAATCTTGCTTGATAGGCAAAAGTAGCCGATTAAGGTCACACACAGCCGCTGCCTTTCCCCCTTGTTCTGCTACAATCAAGAACTGTGTATGTCCCTTAGGTACTTTAAAATATTTTATTGTTGGATTTGCTTTTCTTATATAAAGATTCAGGAATTGCTGATGAGCCCAAAACCTGCAGCTTTAGAGAGAATGCATCTGAAGAGTCAGCAGCGATGCGCTACCGCAGGCTGTTTCTGTGCATGCCTGTAGTAGGTTAGCTTTTCCAGCACAGCACAACACAGCGAGCTGATGGAAAGCTGAGTGTGATGCAGGCTTGGCTAATTGGAGCACTCCTGGGAGGATGTGAATTGCACAGTTTCCTTAATGAGAGAAAAGATAGTTTACATCCCCTGATGTAACAGCGTCAGAACAAGATTAATAGCAGAACCACAGCAGCAGTGTCTATCAGACACTTCATTATTAAAGGGACTGAGTTTCACTAATGGTATTTTGCTGGTGATGGGTGCTGTGAGTCAGTAGGCAAAATCCTTTCCCTGAGTCTCCCCCAACTTTCTTATCACCAGAGCCCAAGCTTGTAATGGATACATGAACACAGAGATTTTTCTGTTATGAGATGCAATTAAATTGTGGTTCAGCTTACAAACTACACTGGAAATGGAGTCATCTGAATGCACAATTGTCCATGGATCTTTTTATTCTGCTGCTGCTGCTTTATACAAGGTCATCTCAGGCAAGTTAATGAAGAGTCATTAATTTGAGGTTAGGGAGATGGACTGGATTTGTGTAAACACGCCATTTTCCTTTATGTTTTGAGCATGCTCTATGCTCTGGCTAGGTGCTCAGTGATACTAAGCTGTATCTCAGCCTAGAGAATGCTTGTGCATACAACTCGGGCAAATTTGGGAAAGTGTCACCTTTGTTGGCAATTATTGCCCTAGAATGGGATGGCAGAGAGTGATACAAATCAGCACAGTACACACCAGACTTGACTGGGAGGCCTTTGCTCTGAGAAGTGGTGTAGAGTTAGAAACCCAAAGAGGTCATTTTGCCATCCTTTCAGATATTCATTAGAGTAGCTGCCATTGTGTATAGAAAAACAGTAGTAGTGTTTACAACCAAAGAGGGAAAAGACTTTGAGTCCCCACTGCTCTGTGTAAAAAGTATACATTTTTGCTGCTTATTTGGGGGGAAATCACAATCAGCAATTTCTTATGATCTGTGCTGGCAAGAAGGCTGTGTGTTTTCCAGAGACTCTCTTTGTGGAGGTGCCTTTTTCACACAGAGAGTATTTGGGTTAACACTAGGTGTCTCTAATCCCAGTGCATGACATGTAAAACCTAATCTTATGCTGGTGAAATGAAAGTTTTAGTTTAATCTTAGTTTAGTATGTGAATCTGTATCCCTTTCCTGGACAGACTGGCATGTCTGTTGGCACATGCACCTCAGCTTCTATGGAACATGGCGCCAGCTGCCCAGACACAGGACTCTTACTGTTGCCGGAGCAACTCTCCCATTTGCAGTGTTTGATGTGGTGATACAGCTCTGATAAACCTGAAGGCCCTATTTTGCTCTATCCTGTTGTAGAGGCTTGATGTGCTCCAGTCTTGGATGGAAGCAGAAGGTAAATCTAGAGTGCAGTAACTATTTCTGCAAATACTCTTGTCATTACTCAGAGAGTGTGTTGGCAGTTCTGTGTTCTGTCCAGTACCTGTGATGGGAAACTTTTGAAGCCAAAATTACATAAATCCCTGACTCTTCCATAAACAATATGCACACAATAGGCTGGAGATTATTTTTTTTTTCTGTAGCTATCACAATTACACACCTAGGGAACAAAGAAGCTGAGAGTCTGGAGGTGCTCTGGGCACACAAACTTCTTTCCTCATGTCAGTCCATGTGCGTGTCCAAAGAATGGTCACTCAACCACCTGCCTGGCCTGCTCTTCTGAGTTCATTTCTTACTGTGATTGCCCAGGTCATTTTCAAGTGCTTGTAAACAGAGCTAACAGAGCATGCTTCTTTTTCTGCCCCCACTCCCATTTTTTTTTTTTTTTTTTTTTTTTTTAAATGGAGTTAACCACAACTCAATATTTGTATCATTCAGGCTCAATTAAAAGCACACACACAAAAGTTTATGAACAGTCTGCTTCTAATGAAGAAGCATATTCCATCACAGCAAATGTTCAAAGATACTTTTAACAACAGGACTGAAGGATTTATGATGTCAGTATTTTAGTCATTAGAAAATTAGAATTGTTTCTTTGGAGAAAACAAACAGGCTTTGGGCTCTTTCTAAGAGCAGTATGAACTCTGCTGCTGGCAGCTAGTTAGCCCCCCTGCAGTAGGAATTAATGATAAAACTGCCTGCGTTCAGAAGGGAATTTTATTGGGCAGGATGCCGGGTACCAACACAATGAGGTCTCCAGGCGCCCCTCCCTCTAGGGGTCTTCAATTACACTTCGTAATGAGCACTGTTTCATTAGTGAGGAAAGCAAAAGTCGGCACTAATTAAAATTAAATTAGGACACACTCAAGTTGTGTCACACAGTGTGCTGAGATATTAATAAAAAAGAAGCTGCCTTGAACAAGCATGGACCAAAGGGTCAAGTGATAACAATTAAAATATTGGATGTGATGTCAATACTGAATTTTTAACACTCCAGTTTTGGCTTTTTATATGGAAAGAGGATGTCTGGACTGGTTTCTGTAAGTTGGAAGAGGCATTGCATCTACATCTGTCAACATAATGTCTGACAGAACATTTTCCTAAAGCTTGCATACTTGCCAGAGTACTTCCCAAGAACACATGCATGTGCACATGTGCCTACAATCTGGTGCCCATGCATGCTGTCGGGTGACGTGTGAAAATAAGATGTTCATGTCACATGAAAACCCTGCATAAACTCTTGCTGACATGCTGAAGGTGTCCTGCTTGAGCACCGAAGAAGCAAAACAGTACATCTGCACTGTTACATATCTGTATCATGAGAGAAGCAGTATTTTTTCTGTGTATATATTTCACATGAAGTTGGTATCTTCTAAGAATAACACAGTTCCAGTCTCTTGCCTCCCTTCCTGGGAGCATTAATACTTCATTCACCCTAATACTTGTGTGATGCTCTTGACCGGGTTTCTCAGACATTTTTGTAGCTGAGCTGCCCTTAGGTTTAGAGCCTTGCTGAGTTTCCTCACTGGTTCACTTTTACCATTTTCCAGCTTTTGCAGTTTTGCCATACTCTGCCTTGGTGCCTTCTGCTGTTGCTTCTTGTCGCTGTGTTGCTGTGCAATGTGCTGCCAGGAGTGCAGCCCAGGCACCCACGCTGATCTTGCTTGTAGCCAGCACAGTCACCCCAGCTCCAGTTCTCCAGCTGCAGCAGGCTAAGCCTGTAGCTAATTGTTCAGGCTAGTCATTGTAAGCATTTCTGAGGAAAACTTACTGCCCAATTTAACTGTGGTGTTTAATTAAGTTGGTTCCAAAGACATTTGCCAAAATATTAAAATATATTTGGCCTTCAAAAGGGATTAAATAGACATAATGTTCAGCGAGGCAAATTACAGTGAACATCTGTACATTTTGTGTTTAAATATACACACGTGGAGCTTGCTCAGCTGCTAAATGGATATGGAATATTCAGCACATACAGATTGTAATCTGGAAAAGAATTTGTTCTTCTCAGTAAATATATTCTTGCACATTAGTAAAATTGTGGCCAAGGCACTTTATGCAGTGTGCATCTGTTTGCCTGTGTAATAATTATTAATGCAGTAGATTGTGCATGAGACTTGGGTAGAAAACTGAACAGAAATAGCATCCTGCTGTTACATAAGAATCCTTGGAGGTTCAGGCATCTGACCACCAGCCCACACAGATGCCCACATCAGTATAAATATATTTCAGAGAATGGAATAAGCCTCATCACTGGAACATCTATCTTTTTGTGCATAAATCCTCTTTCCTAAGTGTTAAGACAGTTGGTTCATTTAAGCTTGCTGCTGCCCTGGGTGTTTCCTATTGCAGCAACTACAGAGCGAGCTCTCCATCCTGTGAGACTGTCCCTGTTTACCTGAGGTAAAACTGGCAAATATTTAAAGCCCAGCACTGAAAGTTGACTGCTTACATTTCCTTAATATGTATTTACAAGACAGATCATGAAGCCTGTAAATATGTGTTATAATAAAAACATCCCTAATGTGTAACTGAATGTTCTGCCATAACCATTCCACATGGGCTGTTACTTGCTGTGAGGGCAATAACCTACATTGCAATCATTTCATACTGTCTGTCTTAACAAAGAGCCTGATTTCAGTAGGCCGTTTATTTATGATTCTATAAATGCTCTACCTTTTTAGTACAGTCAAAGGATGTATTAATGAATCTCATGGAGATTTCATTTCTTGTTGTATTTGATTACAATGACATACTTTTATACTGTGCTTTCCATGTAGGAGATACAGCTCAGATAAAATGCATGTGTCTTTCACCAGTGACACAGAAGTCGCTCAAAGATGGAGCACAGCATCTGCCCAGTACTGCATGCAGATGAGTTTAAAGAGTTTTAAGAGATGCTTAAAGTCCCATGTCCTAGCCAGAAAATTTGAGGTAACAATCCAGAGTTGTTGAAAGTGAGTGTTAAATCTGCTAAGCAGAGGGTTGATCACCTAGGGAGAGATGCAAGAGGAAAAGGAATCAAACATCACCAGAAAGCATTCCTTGGCACCTTTACTTTCTTTGATGCTCCCGCTCATATAAAACTTAATTCTGAGTAACTATGAGGCAGGACAGTCTGAGGCTAATGGTTTTGATCAGCACTTCAAACTCTTATTGTACATGCTTAGAGTCAAGCACCATGGCAGTGATACTCTGCCTTCCCAGCCTGCAGACAGTAAGCATTATAAGGACTATCCTAAACAGAAGTAGTTAGGCACAGAGACCTCATTGTGATTGGTTCCCTTAAACAAAGTTAATTTGGAAGGTCCCCGATTTCCACATTCCCCAAATCTATGGAAAGACCAGGCTGGTGTTGGGAATATCAGGAGATACCCCTCAGAGAAGCCCATCAGACCCAGGCAGATCTGTCCCATGAAGATGGCAGCTTGTGACTGAGAGTGGCTGCTCACCTTAGTGCAGAGTGCAGTGGGTGGCTGAGATTTCAGTCTCTAGAGCCAACAGTCTGGCACTAAAGCTATAAAAAAGAGGAGGAAAGAAAAAGAGAGCACTCTTCCCAAATACATTTGCAGTCAGTGTTAGTCCTTGTCCTTTTAATCTGCTCTCAGGAAAGGTCCAGGCAGGCTCACTGTGGATGAGTGGGCAGCACCCCAACATGCACACACATTATTATGACACCAACATGCCTTCTTGTACAGCTGTTTTCTTGCTAGTTCCTCTTGCCTTTGCTTCACTTGCTGGGGAATGTAAAGGAACACACTTCAGTGTTCGCTTATATTGAATCACTGGGTGATACAGATCTTTGCTCTGTTACCTAAGACTGCTTGGTCCAATTCAGGAGCAGAGCTATTTCTTTGTGTTGTACAAGGTACTTGGTTTTGCCTGCTGCAGCCCTTTCCTAATGGTGAATGGAGGGTGAGTGTGTGTGAGTGTGAGCAAGCTTTACAAAACCCCTGATGCACACCCCTTTGGCAACCTCTTTTATGAAATTTTTATTAGTATGTTCAGCAATGTGCATGTCCTCAGGAATAACAAACAGCACAGAGAGAATATATAGCCCCTCAAATGGTCTAGGGGCTTCAGAAGGGAGGTGAACAAGGCTACTTTAAATATTGCAGGATGGTTTACAACCCTGAGGGAGGAGGTGTGGGGGAGGAGAGGGGAAGAGCAGATGGGCACAGTGTCCATTTAAGGTGGTCTGGCACAATTATTGGTCAGCAACAATGTGTTTTATATTTGGAGGCTCCCTCCAACCCCTGTTTTTTTTCTTTTGCATATGTGCCTGTCTCTGAAAATATTACCTTGGATTTAAAGGGGTTCTCAAGCTAAGCTGTGCCATAGTGAGGAGGTTTAAAGATTGACAGAACTTGGTGATCATTTTCTTTAGAGGAGATTGATAGTTGACATGCCCTGTGCTAGAGGACTGACATGGCAGATAATGCTGCCTGCCTTAGCCACAATAAACCAGTCTCAAATCACACAGAGGTGTGTGCCTGTCATGGGTTAAAACCTTTGGTGGGATTTGAAAAACATTCAGAAGCATCAGTGGCCATTTTCCTGGACACCAGACTGGCTCTGGGCTGTACAACATGGGAAATGTAAAAACTCTTAAACAGTGCTTTTGGCTCCAGGAACTTTGAAACCATGTGGGCTCCATGCATTGCTCGAGTGCCTTGGTGCTGCAGTGATCCTGAACTGACAGCTTCATAGACAAGGTTCTGGGTATCTGCAGTTTCTACCCTGGTCAGTGGTTGCTGAGGGTGCTCTTGCATCAGGATTGGATCTGGGGAGGTCATGCTGATTCTGACAGCCTCTACTTGGAAAGAAATCACCAGACTGTGCCATTTGCATATCCCCAGATCATATCTGTGTGTTCCTTGCTTCTTTTTGAATACAGGAGCTCTGAGGCTGGTAGGCACAGAGTTCTTTGTTTCCTTGGGAGAAAATGGGCCTGGTATCTACAGTACTATAGGTATCTCTCTACAATTAAGACCTGGTTTATCTGCTAGTTAATTTTCTCTGAATACGGTGGTATTTATGTTTGCCAATTGTCCTCCCTAAGTGACCCATTAAATCACATTAATCCCTCCACTCCAGTCTGTTCTTCTATGAAAATCCATGTCTTCCTGTAACTTGCTTCAGCCCATGTGCCCCCACTCCCATTTGAGGTGGAGGAAGTTTAGCCTGATGGTCAGCAAATGGAGTTATAGACTAGCAACAGGTAGGTCTTCTTGGCTTCAGTTTTCACTCACTGTGAAAATGCCTGAGAAGCCTCTGACCTTTTGCCTCAGTTTCCCTATCTCTAGAATAGCTTATTACATTGTAGTGGTTAATGCAGTAAGGATGTTCAGGAAGATGGTATATGAAGGCTAAGGAAAAGCATTTATATTCACAAGAACCCTTGACATGGGTAGCAAAATTAGCCCCATCCCCCTGGTTTCCTCCCAACAGTGGTACTGGACTCCTTTAGAAACAAAAACTGTTGGTGTGAGAGTGCTTGTTCATTTGTTTGTTCCAGGATTATTCTGTTAATCATCACAGCACCGTGGTGCAGTGTCACATAAGAGCATTAGAGGTGTTTTCTTACCTTCAGGGTTTTCAGATGTGTGTTTCTGTATGGAGAGACAGGCAATGATCCTTTAATAGCTTATGTGGAAGGATCAGTATTGGTATTTTCTTAAGTGCAAGATGATAATACACTATCAGGTATTCAGCTCTTTGTGATGCTGTAATAATACGAAAGGAGCATGGCATTGTGCTGAGCAGAGACTGTTAAACCTTTGGGGCAGGAACCATTGCCTTTTATAATATGTGCTCTGTGTCTAGTATGATAAGCAGTGTGTCCCTGAGATTATTAAGCATTCATCAGAAAAAACGTCATTATTATCACCATAGACTTGCCTATGTGATGATATTTTTAAAGAACAATCTGGTATTTTAGGGATATACACATAAAATATTCAAAAATTGCTTGTCTGCTGTTTGAAAACACATTTCATCCTTCTGTGTTGACTTGCTTCAGCTGTTCTGGGGTCCTGAGGCCAGTGACAGGAAAGGCTGCATGACAACCTTACTCAGTTTTCTTATGTCTGGAGCAAAGAGACACAATTAATCCAATGGAGTTTAAGGATACGGCCAGGCATGTACAGTATCCAGCCACTAGAGTAGTCAGAATGGGTGTGAACCAACAGGAGGCTGGAAACCTGCCTGACACACTTGGCAAGTGATGTAATGCTCCATTCTCAGGAGGAAATTCTTTATTGAACCCCTCTAGCAATGAACTTTTGGCCTGAAGCTGGAGTTTAGATTGCACAAGCTCAATATATGTGTAATTATAAATACCAGAGACACACCAAGCTCCATGCCCCCCCCCACTCCAAGTAGGACTTGTTTCAGAAGTCAGAAAGCAGCCAACATCTAGGCAGTGAACCCACTGCAGGGAGCCAGCTGCTCTGAGGAGAGCAGCCTCTGCTCAGGGTGTGGGCCCTGCAGGAGATGGCTCCTGCCCAAGGAAGTGTCATCGGTCATCCCAGGGATTGTGGCAGCCAATCAAGTCAGCAAAGCATCAAACTTACAGCCTCCTCCTCAGGACTTGCTGCTTTGAATTGGCTGCTTGTCAAACGTGTGGTAATTGTGCTTTACCTGAAGTCATTGCCTAATTTAGTTTGTTTGCAGCTTTGCCATTGAGGAGCCAGAGCTTGATGGGAAGCCCACGGCTATTCTCTGATGTGGGAGATAGTATCATGCAGAGGGGGAGAATCTCAACTTTCATAAACCATCAGTCTTCAATCTTTTTGTTGTTTTGTAATTTATTTTTTTTGGGAGGGGGGGAGGGTGTGGGGCTGTGTTATGTAATGCAGAGATACCAGAACCTTTGATGGTAGCAATCTACCTGCAGCAGCTTGAAGCTCAGCATTGCTGGGCCTACACTGCTCCTCTCATGCCAGCCAAAGGATGCAGAGCTTGTGGTCCACTGACACTTTCACACCTTTAATGGAGTGCTTTGAGCAGCAGCAGAAAGCAATGGAAGGGTCACTCAGGCATGAATGCTTACTAGGTCATTTCAGGACAAACTGTGTTTATGATATTCTAGGTTATATGGACCCACCAGTTCCAAAATTAATGCCTTGATTTTTTTACAACTTGTCAGTGTTTCACACAAATCTGTGCTGGATAGGGTGAGGCTGGGATGGGTAAGAATTCTTCACATCTTCACTGCAGCTGTTACAGTGTCAGGTGGTAGAGGAAGAGTCATCACCCTACTTGAGAAGTTGGAGTTGTTGGTTTTGTGGGGTAACCAAAACCATGTTCACTGTGGCTCTACCTGCGTGTGAGGCTTTTGCACAAACCTCTGTTAGTTTGCATGATGACTTGTCAAGCCTTTCATGTACAGGGTGGGTCCAGCACTGAAATAAGAAAATGAAAAGGCTGTTGAAGGAAGGGTGAGGAATGAAACTTGGAGATGTCATGTTCAGTCCTTTCTTCAGGCTAGGAAGACCTGTCCAGCCTGCTCACTACAATTATTCGATTGCCAGAACTCAGCACCATTTTGAAAAGTCTGATGTATGTCTGACTGCAAACATTAGAATTGTCTGTCATTGAATGAAATCATGAGTGGAAAAAGCCCAAAAATTGTTGCTCTTCTGTTAGTTTGGAGAGTGGAAAAAAGAACCCTCATCCTGAAGCATTCAGAGCAGTCACCCCAAAGTTGTGACACATTGTGCAGCAGTGCTGATAAAGTAGGATGTGTGCACACGTATTTTAGGGTTTGTACATGGAAATGTTCAGGGTTTTTTTTTTGTTCTGTTTTGGGTTTTTTCCTACCTGAATATGCATTTGTCTTCCTGCTTTAACAAACTTACCACACTGCTGATTCAGAACAATACAACCCATGCCAGTTATGAAGCACTATTAGTAATGACTGTCAGCCAGGGCACCTTAGTGATGATCTGGGTGTGAAGGGCTTTATCATGACTCTGTAAACTTTCTCACCATGTTTCTTGAAGCTCAAAAGGAGATTAGAAGAATCTGTAGCATAGTGTGAACCTTCCTCTGCAGGACGTGGCAGATCAGAGTACAGCTGTGATGCTTCTTCCTATTACAGCACGAACAGCAGCCTGGTTCTAGTTTGGTGGTTTGTTTAGTGTGTTCTTCAGATGTATGCATATTAAACAGTGTAGCCAAATAATTTGTCACTGCAGGTGTACTGTTTGCTTACTTTGTTAAGCCTGTATAGGAAAGGGAAATTGAATGTTTTCGTGACCATTTTAACCATGTTTTTTATAACCCTCCCAATGTTCTTTTTCTTCAAATTCTGCAAAGTGATTGAATTTGCTAATGTTTTCCTTTTTGTCTTTGAAGACTGCTGATCATATAACCTCCTGTTTCCTTTTGTTCTGCCCATGCACATCAGTTTGTTTTGGCACTTTCTGCAATTGTGAAACTTGAATTTAAGCTAAGATTTTTATATATGCCAAATTAGTTGCATTAGATCAGCATAATATTTGTTTTAGCAGTAATCCTAGTACAGTATTAGAATATCAAGGTAGATTATAGTTTATTACAGTGTATTATTGCAGTTAGTAAACAATGCTATCTGGTGTAATTGTTATATCTATGTGACTCTTCCAAGGACCTACCAATGTTTGTACTAGAAAACTAGATTTCAGGGTTTTATAATTAATCCATCATATATTGCCTGAAGGTGGAACTTAACATGGGATGTACCAATATTGGGGAAATCCCTGTTCTCTTTGTACTATCCACTGGATTGAGGCCTATCATGCTGGAGGAAGATCTAACCTCCTAGAGCTATGGCTGTGGAGGCTTATCTTAATGGGCAGGAATTCATGCCAATCCCTGCAACTCAAGGTAGATATTTACTCTCTGCAGCTTCTAATAAACTTATCTTCTCTCTTTTTATCTTCCCCTTGATTTGCTAACCAATTGATTCATTTTACACTTTCAGAAGAAGGGAGTGATAGAGGATGAAAGCGTGAAATGTGTAAGAATGAAATGTGTTTCCCAATCTGCAGAGACGAGAATAAGAATTCTTGGAGAAGAAGTCCCAGTCCCAAACTGCTAGCTGCTCCCTGACAATGCTTACTCCTTTTCCAGAGGGAGTGAGGTATGATGCACTAGAATTAGTCACACTCCTATCTTCCTAACCCTAGGGCTTGTCCTGGGGAGCCTTCTCCTGCTTTAACCCCAGGGAACATAAATGGTGCGTCTGTAGCAGATTTTTGAGTTTTCAAAGACCGTCACCTAGGAGGCTGCTCTTCTCTCCCCTTTTGAGCCTGTTCTCGTTGTAGTTAAGGGTGAAGTTGTCTATATCAGCATCAATCTTTGCCTTCTGATAGGATCCCAAACCCACAGTTCCTTTCTTGATGCCTATCAGCATCATTATATCAGATACAGGTCTGGGGTATTTGAGTATGAATGTGTACCTACATTTATTTATTACTGATGAAATGCTTACAAAGAGCCAGGTACAAATGTGAGAACAGTCAGTGAGTCACAGCAGTGAGTGAGTGCTGAGGCTCCTGGGGCAAGGTGCCAGTGTCAGTGTTGTGGGTGCCCCAAGCCAGAGGCAGTGTGCTGTGCTGGGAGCTCCCAGTGCTCAAGGGAGGTGCTGTGTTGCAGGGACTGCTAAAGGCAGATGGAGTCCATTTGTACCAGAGGCTGAGGTGTGAGATCCACTGGATCAGTGACTCAGAAGTGTCCTGTAAACCTTTAAAGTTAGTAGTGATAATAATAATACATAGCAGAGTTCAAAGAGATCTGCTCTGGGTTGCTTACTCTTGCCATGTATTGTGTTTGTGTGCTTAATAATGCATGTGTATTTAAGTCAGAGAGTGCAAGTCCAGACATAAACACTAGAGCCATATCTCTTCCCCACTGCAAAGAGGAATGCAACAAGGATGGGAACCCAGAACGGGAGCAAAATGAACATGCTTGCTGGTCTGCAATGGACTCTGGGAGAAGCAAGCTCTGCAACTTGAAACTTAACAAGTGCAGGAGTAGTGAGGGCCAGTAAGTGTAGGGATGAGCTGAAACCAGCTCTTCCCAGATTCATTCAGGGGAGTCTTGTCATGGCTCTCCTTTCATCCCTCCTCCCTTCCCACAGGCTTCATGTGGGAGGGTGAAACAGCTTTGCAATCAGAATATGTCAAATTAGTAGTAATTGGTAATTCAGTCACTAATCTGCAATAATAGGAATAAGTGCTAGGGGGAGTAGAAGAGCTGTTGATAGGACACCTATCATTTAAACAGTAGGTGTTGCTGCTGGCTAGCTGCAGTGGTTACTTAAAAGTCTTTGACTCTATAAAGTGTAGAACTAGATACATTAAGAGATATGAATGTGTTTTAAAGCTGCCTGGGTCATTGACAGGATCTCCTACCTAATCAGTTGCACTTGCTTTCACTTATAATAGGCCATGTTCTTGTGGAGCACTGGTCTCTGTAGGAGCAACCAGTGTAACAGATTAACTCTGAGAATTATTCTCTCTCTAGTCTAATGCAGTTACCTCCTGGGTGAAATGCAAAAGTCAGTGGACCAACAAGATTCACAGCAGATTTTGGGAGAGGCACAAAATGATGAGATTTTCTCTCAGCTGCCCCAGTGAAATTTAGAATAATTCTGTCAGCTGTCAATGAAATCGTTTGATTTATACCCATGTACAAAAATTAGCCTTTGAAATCTCTAATAGAAACTAGTTCAGAATGTTAGCAATCATTTGGCCAGGAGACAGAGTCCAAGGCAATTTCTGCTGCAAGCGCAGTTCGCAGAGTTCTTTAAGCCAGCTGCATGCACTGCCTTCGAGAGAGGACAGTATGCATATCAACTGTAGTACTGCACTGAAAAGCGTTCTGGAACCCAAAAGCAGACAGAACAAAGCCTTCCTATCACATCCAACATCATATGAGACTTGCATGTACTCACCCAAGAGGCATTCTCCTTTGCTGGTCTGGCTGGTTTTACCACAATAGGGTTAGGATACGAGCAATTTGATTATGGTGCAAGTGGGGGATTATTAAGGATTTAAGTTTCCTGTGGTATAATTTTATGATTCCATGTGCAGAATTACTCAGGTATTACTAGAAGTCTCTACAGAAGAGACATATTGATATAAACATTTCAGCAACACTTGTTTTTTCCTCTTCTTTAGGAAAAGTTCTTTCTACTGCTGTCCATTGTTGGTTTATTGCCAGACTTGCTGAAGAGCAGTACTAGGTCTCTCCACTTGTCTTAAAGTTAATTCTCCTTCATTTTGCCAAGTGCCTATTCTTTTCTCTTTCAAATAGCTCTCAAAACCATCCATCTTATTTTTTTCTTGCCTTGTGTGTGCTAATATCTACCTACTGATTCAATAATCACTACCATGTTGATAGTACTTTGTAGATTTGTCTTCATGTGAGTATTTATTCTGTTGCAGAACACGCTGCATAGCAATAGATTATTCATTTAATGGATGTAAGATAGTTCTTCAGTGACATGCTAAAAGGACAGTGCTGATCTGAAAGCAGAACTGCTTCACTCAAACATTGAGTCTGAACAAATACAGACCAATGTATGACAAAAGCAAATGTAAAATCCATTAGAGAGATCTCCCCTTGATAAAAAGTTTAATTTGGTAAAGTGAAGGCTGAGAGAAATTCTATCAATACACCAAGACAGGAGGAAAATGGGAGGTAAATGTCAGGGAGGGAGAACAACTGCTTAAACAAGAGGCAACACTGGCACAGGAATAGATGGGTACCATTGAGCCAGTAGTAACTTTAAGGCTGGTAATTAGAAGGTTCTTAACCATCAATGGAGAGAGATTCTAGAGCAGAATCCCAGCAAAAAGAGATGCTCTGTAGTTTTGGTTGGTTGGGGTTTTTTTCTTCTTGCTGTTGAGCTGAGTTGAAGACAGAACTCAGTATAACTGTCTTGAAGGGTTATAGTGTCTGGTGTCCTGGCTGTGTTGGGACCTGTCTTTCCTCCTGCTCCCCTGCAGCTCTCGGTGAGCGGAAGGGGTGGGGAGAGAAAAGCATGCAAGTAAATGTCATCATCTGTGCAGTGTGAGTTAAACTGGAGTGTTCTCATGCTTCCCATCCTTGGACTGTGGAGAAGAAATAACCAAGAGCTCTCTTTTGTATTCTGGTGGTACAAATGATCAGTCCCAGAACAGTGATTCCTGCTGTAAAGGCCTGAAGATCTGCAGAGGCAAGAAAACTCACCTTGGAGAGTCTATCATTCTACAAAGAATCGTGGAGTGCTGGAGAACACAGGTCTGGACCAGAATGTCATATCTAAACAGCTATAGACTGTGTAGCTTGTCAGCTCCAGCTCTGAGGTCTGTAGCATGAGTCTGTCTCCAGTGACATCGCACTGAATCTGAGTCAGTTCTGCTGCTGCTAAATACAACAGGCAGATGCATATTCTCACACCCACTGCTCACCTGTTGATTCTGTTTTTAGTAATTGTGCAAGTCACTTGATAATTCAGCTACAAGCCCTTGTGAGACATTACATAATGTCCTTGGAGAAGCTGTCTGCTCTAACATCAGATGGATTCTCATGGAAAACTTTCTCTCTTTCTCAGTTGTTTGTTTTGGGGTGGGGAGCCAAGCTGGATTTCCGCTCGGATGGATCTGAAAGCTTTCAGGTTTACACTGGATTGCTCCATATTTTATTAATCTCTGGAGTGTGTGCTGGAATTGTATTTAGCATCACAAGTGAGATGAGTTTGGCAGGGCTCTCTGCAGCACACCTGGCTGTCATCTGAGGTGCTATTCAGCTCCAGTGGTAACACTCACTCAAGAAAAAAAACCCCAGCTCTAATGTGATGATTTAATTAGCATCACTGGACCAGGTCCATGGGATAAAACCTTCCTCCAGTACTCTCTTGGGACTGCAGAGCTTTCTCTATGCACAAGTAATGCTGAAGGCATTGTGTGTTGCTTGCAAACAAGGCATTGTGTGTTGCAGCAAAGGAGAGCTGTGGGCAGGCCTCTGGTGAGCAGGATGAGTACAAAGAGTCAGACTACAGCTCCTGCTTAAACCTCTGCATGTGTCTTCTCTTCCTTGGGTGGCTGTTGAAGGCTTGAGCAGGACTGGCTTTTGCTCATCCTTCCCTTTTTTCCTTCAGGATCCTGAGGCCCTGCCTGCTCTGATGAATGGCATATGGGTGACATAGAGATCTGAAGGAAGGCTGGAAGGTAACAACCAGAGCAATGAGGCACCCAGCCTTCCCTCAGCATCCTGCTTCTAGTCTTGAAAATCTCCATCCCCAGCTGCTAGAGTGGAGGGGAGAAGCAGCCTTCTACCAGCAGCGTCCCCAGCTATAGCAGACAAGCAACCAGGTTCAGGGCTGCTGTCACCACCCCAGCCCTGTGTAGTCCTGGAGGAGCATTCTCTTCTGTCTGCATTTTTGCAGCAGCATGCAGTTCACTATCCTGCCTGGCATCCAGTGCAGCCATTGCTCATCATCTGCCCGGGTAGAGAGATCAAGAGCTTGTCAGAGCTGTGGGTAGGCAGCATTTTGTTAAGGCAGTCAATGGGAGAGCCATGAGGTGATGCCCTGGGCAGGGGACACGCTGAGGGACTGGCCCATCCCCAGCAGGGTGCCCACACAGGGAACGGGGAAACTTTAGGCCAAAGCTCAGGTCAACAGAGCTAATCAAGAATTTTTTTCCTTTCTGTCCAGAAGCTGTAAATGGAAATACATTCTCTGAAAAACTGCTGGATATTTCAAAGCGGAATTAATTCTTTTCTTTTTTTTTTTTTTTTTTTTTTTTTTTTTATCTTAAAGTTTTTTTTTTTTACAAAAAATTTTGGAGAAATTTTTTAATTGAAAAGTGGGATTAGAGGAAGGAAAATACAGCCGTAGAATT
>JAOEGS010010403.1:0-10297 GCA_025447755.1 Corythornis vintsioides
ATAAAAAGAAAATTCTTCTCTTAGTAACATTTGTTCATCAACCTTGATTTTTTCTATTCCTTAATAAATATTAATACTGTAGTTTCTCCCAAGAAAGATAAATATAATACCAATCTTTATACCACTATCCATATTTCTGCTAGCTGGAACGTGAGATGTCCTGAAGACAAAGAGCATTGTCACTCATTTAATGTGCCTGAGTAAAAATGCTCATAAAGATAAATGATTATATTTTGTCATTCCTGCAAGTGTCCACTTTCTGCTGTGTGGCTTATAAGTGAATGGCCATGTTGCTCACAGTGCAAACAGTTCCCATGCCACCGTTTGGACTTCTTATGAACCTGGGTAGGAGAGTGGATCTAGAGTTAGAGAGTGGCAGGAGTTAAAATTTGATCCATCAGCTCAGTCAGCAATCCACTGCCTCATATTATATTGTAAGTTGCTCTCCTTTTAGTTTCTCTATACACTTGTGTCTGCCCTTGATCATAATCATTTTTATAGGATATAAAATTCATACATTTGAAGGAACGGGAGTCAAAAAGCTTTGCTTAGGGAGGTCAGATCATATAGTAAAAGTAGGTCTAAGACAAATACTTATCTTTGGTGCATTATGCCATAGAACTTTATGCTTCTATCTACTTCTTATAGCTGTAATGTCACATAGCACTGTAAGAAAGGAAATAAAATTATGTCTGCTTTCAGTCCTGATTTCATAAAAATCTTGAGAATTACTTAAGGGAAAATGAACCTGACCCTCAGATTAGGATAGTTTCCTTGGCAGAAATATTCAGCAGATAACAAAAAAGATAAATCACTAAAAAAGGTCTGTCCAGTTGCAGCTGTTTTTTGGGGGTGTTGTTGCTGAAGTAGCATTCAAATCAAGGCATTAAGCATAGGATGATTTTTCAGTCTGTCAGACATTTGAGCTCTTTTTATATTTTATCACATCCATAATTTGGAACACTGCAAATCTATCCTGACTTGGGGCTATTCAGCTATTGCCACGGAGTGTAAGGAACAGCACTGGCACATGCCATGGCCAGCTCTAGTTAACATCATGCAGGGAATGCTAATGAGCCTCAGAGCAACATTCAACCCTCTGCACTTTTGGGAGCTCATATGATTTACTTCTTTTTTTTTTTTTTTTTTTTTATGTCCTGTGGGGACTCATAATGGTGAGAAGATAGCTTTGCTTTGTGCTTTGTATTAGAGATGTGGATTGTGAATTAAGATCTTGGTTATAGATACAGCTATGATTTAGAAAGGAGGCAAGGTAGAGAGTTCACTTTAGAATTGATTTATCCAGAACAATGGTGCAAATCGCTATATTTTAGGAAAAAATTAAAAACATATGTTAATCTCTAATTTTCAATTTACCACTTCACTAAAGCTACTTATGTCAGTATTGTTAATCGTTTCAGGTGACCCATATTTTAGTAATATGTACAAAGATCAGCTCAAAGCAGATCTTTTCCTATGAAGAATATTTGACCACAAGAGGGAGTTCCTTCCCAACTGTTTACTTACCATGAAAGTAACAAGTTCAGAATAGAGATGCTTCCAAAAAAAAGTGAATAAAATATCCTTTTTTTTTTCACTGCTGAAGGCTAAGAGGAAATAATTTATTAAAAAAAAAAAAAACAAAAACAAAAACAAAATCAAACCACAACAACAAAAAAGACAGAAGTTCTTTTTAGTTCCCTAAAATTCTTAATTCTGAAAAAAATAACTATGCACTAAAAACTTACATGGGCATCTGAGTATTATTTACTAATGTATATGCTATTAATTTAAAATATACCACAGTTATCAACTAAGAATATAAAGGAATATTATAATTTAACCCACATAAATCTTATGTGTATTTGCAGTAGATAAAGACAGCAATGTACCCCAAAACAACTGATGTGAAAAATACTAGCTAAAAATTCTTATAATATGGAGAAAGCAGACAATCCCAAAAATATAGGAAGACAGACTTTAAGGCAAGAGAAAGGGTGAAGTGGTCTGAGGGCATGGAGAGGCACTTGTCAACACCAGGTGGAATAAACACAAACCCACCACGTGTGCTTACTAATGGTTATATTGTGCTTAAACTCATTATCAGATGACTGGATAGCAAATGCAACCCATTTTGTTACATGTCTTGTGATCCTTAAAATAGTTCCCATACTCTAGCTGGAGGTCTTTTTGTTTGTACAGCATTTTCTTTCTGTTTTACAAGCATTAGTCTTGACCAGTACAAAGTTCTTCAAAGTGGTATTATTTGCAGAAACAGCTTATTTTTTTCTCTTACTGTGGCATGACCATCATCCTTTCACATTGCTCCGATACTCTTAATATACTTTTTTGAAATAGCAACCTTATTCTAGAGTACTTGCTCACGCTATTTTAATTTCTTGGTTAAAAACACATAGGAATATTTAATACAAAAAGCAAACTTCCACTGTTCTATTTATCAAGTTTCTGAAATGGATTGCAGTCAAACATATATGCACACAACCTTAAAAACAAATAAGAGAAACTTTTGTTTTAATGAGCATAGCTCTGTTGATCTTTTCATTTTTTAATTGCAAATAATTTAATAAAGATGATGAACAAATTTGCACAGTTGATGTAATAGTTTTCCAGCTTGTTCCACTTTTCTACAGCCCGATCAGCTCTCATGCTTAAACTTGGAGATTCCAGGCATTAACAAAAACATGCAGCTGCAGGTTGGGGTTTTTTTTCAACTGTTTGTATCAACAAAGTAAAAATGACTAATCTATTTTTTTTTCCCTTTTTTAACAAACTTTTCTTATTAAGGAATAAAATTGTTTCAATAATACTTCAGCTACAGTGTAAATTACCTGAGCATATTATTGCTGATAGTACTTTTTTTAATATACAGATATTCATCAAACTTCACCCAAAGATTTAAAGGCATTAGCTAATTAGTTTTGTCATCACCAGTTATTCTTCAGAGACAGAGAAAGGCAATTATTAGAAGTCTTGAGCACCTCAGATGTAGTGTCAGCTTAAAAAAAAAAAAAAAAAAGCAAATTATCTCTGTTTATTTTCAGTTTAACTTAATTTCAAAGTGATGAAAGGAAACAGACCAATGGCATGACTAAACTGGGAGCAGAGAGCACTACGAAAAACTATAAGCACAAACTTTCTATACATATCTCTGTATTTTCAATTGGATACTTTAAGACCAATTTTTACATTCTGTTTTATATTTTAATAAAGCTGTTTATCTCCAAAAATTAATTCTGTTTGGATATACAAGTAGCCAAAACCATTTAAAGTCAATAGAGCAGAATTTGTGATACTCCCCATGCATCAGTCCTCTAATTTGGTTGTGATCTAAAAGAATTATCATGAAGTCCTGCATAGAACATTTTGTACTACTAATTAGTTATAGTAATTATTTAGAAGACGATGTGTTTCATAGTAACTCAGTGTTGTTATTTGATAAATACTGGGAATACATGTGATATTTTTCAAACAACATGCCTGAAGAAGTCAAATGTTTTGAAGTAGGTGGTAACAAACATCATGTTGTTCATACTCTCACATACAGAGTTCTTTTAAACTCACATATTTGAAAAAGTAATCTGCTCAACTTTGGGAACACATCTTGAAAAACAAAAAGATAAATGGCTAGTGTAACTGAAGGGAGGAAAGGGTTGGGAATTGGAAGTGCAGACCCATTCAATTAAAACCCTAATCCAATGGTTTTGTGCAATCAAAAGTTAATGGACTGGCTTAGTTTCCATAAAATAGTACATTTTATGTATATATATTCTGAAATGCTTCATGGACCTTATATGAACATATCTAATATTTCAGGTGCATTACCTCCTCAGAGATGTAATCACAGTGTGTATCATTAAAGATAAAATACAGTAGGACACCAGTTCATGTGGATCACCTGGAAAGCTCATAGTCAGAAACCTCTCTACTTTACTGATCTTCAAATCACTAAATTTATGGTCAGAAGTCAAGACAGTTCATCCTCAAAAAGAAGATGGGGAGACAGTTGGATTCTTTACTTCAAAGACATGCCACTATATTTAACTGATTAGGACTCAAAAGAATTAAATCATTACCAGGACTTCTGAAACACGGTTCTTTTATTTATTTATTTGTTTGTTTGTCTGTTTGTTTGTTTATTTATTTTGAATATGCCCTATATATACGTAATTTCCGGAAATTACAACTGTTTCAATTACTATTTAGACTTGTCTGCTAGAGATTTTTTTTATTTTTGATTTTTTTTTACATTTAGAATGCAAAGGTACTGGAAACGCTGAACTCACTGGGCTTAGAACTTAAAAATAAGTCTTTGGAACCTTCATATTAAACTTTGATAATGATTCAGAGTTAATTTCATAGTTCATTGTCTATTTTTTTAATTTCCCTTTCCTTTAGCTCACCATTCATTTATAAATGGAAGGATAACATGTAATTTATTGTTCTGTTTGTCTTTTCTCATTTTCACTTTTATTATGTTCACAGCCAATTTAAATTTTAATAAAAACCAATATTGTTTCTATATTTTAATAGAAATACTATGAATAAATACTGTAGTTAAAATATTCTAAAACTGTTCTTTAAAAATACATTTTAGTGTTTATACTGTCACTATTTCACTTGTATGCATTGTCTACAATCCTCATACTTCTTTGCTATAATTTTAGATCATAATAGATATATGCAGCTGAGTGTAAGATAGCGGAGATAATTTGTTCTTCAAATGAATGGTTAAATAATGCATTTCATATTGAGTTTGTGGTTTCATCTTAAACAGCATTCCAAAATCATTCCTGTAAGCAGAAATCTTACAGAAAAATTTGTAAAATATTGTCACTTTGTGGCCCTTTAGTCACTTAGGGTACTTTGATCTTCCTGTGGGGTTACCATTAAACAAATATAAGTCTTCTATTTAACAGTTAAATAAGGCTCTGTCTTTATTTCTGTATGTTTCTAAAATAGTCCTATTGTTTGTAGCATGGTAAGTATGACAAAATGTGTTTGAAGATAAAATAAGAATGACCAGAGTGTTTAGTAGAACTAGTATCTGTTTTGTTTTATTTTATTTTGGTTTGGTTTTTGTCTCATTGCACAGTTTTATGTAAAGAAGTAGCTTTCAGGAATTGCAGTAGGACAAAATTCTTTTCCCTCATACTCAAAGAGGTGCACATTAGATTCTTCAGGTTGATTTTTTTTCCAGATTATGCCTTCTATTCCTGATTGCTTTAATCTATTTCAGTTTGTTGTATTCTGTTTCAGCTTGCTTTATTTAGTAGAGATGAAGGGAAAGTGACCACAGAATAAAAAAAATTTTGATTCTCCTGTTAATATTTTTGAAATATTTTTCCTGTGGAATATGCAGTATATTTAAAATTTCTGTACTCCTAATAAAGATAGATCTCATTATAGTAAAACTGCTGACTCTAGAATCATTATAAGTCTTATTACACATAATTTCTTAATTTCTTACTAGACAATAGCAGTTGGATTTTAAACTTCCACATTGGGTCTTAAGAAGTCCATGTTCCTTCATTTACCCTTGACATTTACATTAATGAACCTCTGCCTACATTTTCCTCTTCACTGTAGCAGAAAGGTCTGTGAGTTCTATGGCAACTTCATGCAGAAGGTTTACAGGTATCTGTAATAAGGATAGCCAGAACTTAACTAAAATTGTTCTCTTATAAAAACAAAATACTCTTTATTTCAACAAAAGAAAACATCTTCTGACTTGTTACTAACACTTGTTGAAGAAATTGCCATCCTTTTACACCAAAGTAAGAACTATAATATAATAGAAAGCAAATTATCTGATGGACTTCATATTTAAACATAGATAGAAATTCAATTCAACATTTATAGCATATCATGAGAGTAAAGACCTTTCTTTCTGACACTATTGCACTTCTCCACGCCTTCATTACTCACAAAATTGACTAATTTATCTTTTAGTGCCAGGCATACTGGATAGTTGGCTAATTCATCTGCAGATGCTCATCATCTGAATACTGCAGTCAGGGCTGTTGTTAGCAAGTCTCAATTTATAGTTCACATTTCTTCCATCTTACAATCTGTACATCGGCTGATTTCTGGCAGTATATGGAGTTATGTAATACCATTTGTGAATGAATTGGCCACACGTATCTATCTATCTATCTATCTATCTATCTATCTATCTATCTATCTATCTATCCACACGAGTACAGGTTGGTGCTTTTTTCCT
This sequence comes from Corythornis vintsioides, assembly GCA_025447755.1. Lineage (NCBI taxonomy): Eukaryota > Metazoa > Chordata > Aves > Coraciiformes > Alcedinidae > Corythornis > Corythornis vintsioides. The sequence goes on from JAOEGS010010403.1 coordinate 6,242, forward strand.
GTCTTCATATATGTATAGTTATGTACAGCTTGCATATTAATTGTCAATTATTACTCTGCAAGCTGGTATGAGCTTTCTCATTGGTGTAGGTCTGATCTTAAACTGGAGTTTGTTCTAAAGAGAATTTCATTCATTGTGTTAGGTTTTCATCAAACCATGAAAGATTTACAGTTTGGGCTTATTAAATCAACCCTTTAGATACAATCTTCTGGTCTGGAATTTTCAGGTGTACTTATGCATAGGTGTTTTTTTTTCTTATTTTAATGTGATTTACTACTACCTGTGTTTTCCAAATAATGACTTGGGGTATTTAAGTAGCTAGCTGTGTACAGAAATTCCTTTTTTATTGTAGAACTTTCTGATCTGCATGACAACTACAAGAACGGCATGTACAAATAAAGTATTCAACTGAACTCATTTTTGCACACATGATTGTAAAATTCACTTTGTATGTATCAAGCTCTTAAGACTGTATTGCAGGAATTGGTAACAGTGGATTTATAGTGAGTTTACACGTAAGCTATTTTAGCAAATTATTTCAGAAGTTCTTGCAGAAACAACGCTCCTTTGTGTTGTTTCTTTCGAAGGCGAAATGAATCCTACCTTGTCTGAATTTAGATGCTAACATATTAATTCTAGGTTTTCATTATGTGAATGATCGGACTCCATTAAAAAAATAAGAATGCCCATCAGGAATAAGTGTTATAAAATTAAGGAGACATCCTTGCTTTTCTCCTTTTGTGTGCATACATACATTTGCCAGGAACAAGCTATCCAGCACCAAAAGATAATTGGTCTGTTTCTAGAAAAGGTTATTTCTTTAAATAGTGATTCAATGTGTTATGCAGCTCATTTTGCAGCTCATACCTTAAATTAAACCCTGGGTCTCAGCTGACCTAAAGTTCCTGATGATATTAAAAGTTTCTACTGTATCTTACCTTTTTACATAATGAATAATGAGAGGAATATTTACACATTATGACAGTTAAAGTTCAACATATAGTTGTTTATATTTGCTGGAAGGATGTATATCTCTCCAGACACCAAAATAAGTATCCAGACTCTGTGATGCAGCAAGGTAGTTTTTAGACAAAATATGGACAAAAGCCCAACAAGTTTTGCTTATAAAAGTGTTTTGGAGTTCAGGAAATCTGGTACCTGAGTGATACAACACTGGTGTTGTCTATCAGGAGCATAAATTTAGGGGGGTATGTGTGAAAAAATCCTAGTGTGTCTTCATCTTTGGGTAGGTATGAACATGGAGCAAAACATAGGGAGTGAAAAAGTGGGTATTACTGTTAATCTCACTATTACTATGAGAATTAGTAATTATTAATTACTAATAATTAATAGAGGCTATTTCAGAGGATACCTTCATGCAATATCCATAAACAATGCACCATTCACAGCACTTTGGACTGATGTGTTCAAGCCTGAGAAGAAGAAAGTGTGGTTCTGTTTGCTGCTTGCCAGTCTGCTAATACACTAAGCATTTATTGGGCAAGAGCAGATCCCTTCCACCTTTCTTTTTCCACCCTTTCCATGTCAGCTGCCCTATTTGTTATTGTCATGCTTTCTCTTATTCATCATCCATCTGACTTCAGCATTCTTTCTGTCTTCACAGGATAGATGTGAAGTGCCTCCTACTTGCACCATTGTTGTGGGTGATTTCTTAAACTAGTCCAAGAACATCTAGAAAGATCCTTTCTGCATTGGGAAGTGCTCTTGACCAGAAAAGTACCAACCATTAATGTAGCTTTCCCCTCACCCCACATACTAAACAAACGCAACATGTTGTGGCACACACAAGGTTTTGTTTTTTTTCTTAGGACAAAGTGGCTTCCAGGGGCTTGTCCATCTCAGAATTTTCATGGGTCTATACAAAGGACAATTACACATCTATTATGATTCTAATGTGTCTGAACATTATTTATACAGAACTTCTCATCAATTTCTGTAAATCATTCACTGCTGTAAGTTGAGTATACTTGAATGTGACTAGGGACTCTTAAAATCTTATGACAGATGAGTCAAATATAGTATATTCCCTAGCTTTCCCTGAGATGGTGTATTCAGTGTATAACTCTACTGTATTCAGTGCAGTTTCCTTTCTTTTTAGTTCAAAAGCTTAAATCACTGCAGAATCACTGTTACAAAAGGTCACATTCCTCTACAGTACTACTTTCAGAGACTGGTTCCATATATAAGTTTTTTTATGTTTACTACATTCTAATTAATCAGCCAAGGTGTGAGCACAGCAAGGGAATGAATCTCTGAAAGGTTTTAGACACATTTAACTACTGTCCATTAAACACTGGTCCTCCTTGTCCAGTCTTTCAGCCCACCAAAATTGTACACTGTAACAGTTAGGCTATTTCTTAGTGGGAAGGAAGTATAAACCAATAAGTGCCTATGATTAAACAACCTAAAAAAAAAAGTTAGTTAATTTACAACTGTCTTACAAAATGTGTATCACAGAGGGAAAAGGTACATGACAGGAATGTGCATATGTACACATTTATATAGTGTTAGAACATACAAAGAGTTGAAAAACTGAGCTTAAACTTTGAACTTTTAATTTTTCTTTGGAAGACAGAGTACAGTAGATTAAAGCAATACCTTTTATTGGGCCAACAAAAAACAATTAGGCTTTGAAACCAGAAAGGTGTCATCTTCAGTTTTCACCTTATTGATCTTACCCACCCTTCCTTACAAGCCATATCAACTACAAATATTTTCTGTATGTCTTGGATGATACCTTCTTTCCTTTGAGGTTTAATGTTTATTTTTGTGATCAATAATAAAAGAGACTTTGTGTTAAGAAATACAATGAAAAAATACAAGAAAAGGAATCTTTTTATAGTAGTTGTTTGGCTTATTATTGCAAGACCAGATTTTTTAAAAAATATAATTAATTTAATGCAATGTAATTAAATGAGGAAGCCACTCCCTTTTGTTGCTTTAGTATATTCCCATATTAATTTTGGGTTGTTTTTAAAGTCAAGGGATTTCATTTTGGGTTCTGAGAACACCAAACATTCCTGTCAAAAGCACAGTCCTTAAAAGGCTTAAAAACAATCTAACCTTGTCCTCTTCCCCTTTCTCCCCTTCCCAAGATGACTTCTTTTTTTCTTTAACCTTCTTACTATCCAAAGAACTACAGGTTATATATTGCTCCTAAGGCTAAGTGATGTCTATTTAATCTGTCACAGCACATTTACAGTGGTAAGAATTTTACATTCCTCTTTAATTCTCCCACTTCAGTGATTACACAAAGCACTACAATTTTTAAGATGATACATTTACTGTTCAGTCAGAAAAAAAAAAAAAAGCAATAAATTTTCAGAATTATTTTTAGTAATTTGATTCAATTTACAAGCCATTTTACAATGAAAGCTGATGGATATGGAACAAACCTGACAAGTAATAGGTTTTATTTTCCCCCAGCTGGCAAATGTTGACTGTGAGATGCAGTATACTGTGTCTGGTAAAGAAGAATCAAAGGAGAAAGTAGAAAGCAAGTAGAGCTGCCATCAGTTAACCACCTAGAAGAAAAGGCTAGGTATGACAGTAATTAATGTCTGAATACCTGGTTGCTAATATCTGGAGCAACACAGCACCAGTCTCCAGTACCTTTCTCCCTGGTTCCATTTCTGAAACTCATAATCAGTGTTAATTTCTAGAAATTATATACAACATTTCTGCTGGAAAAAATAGCATTTTTCCCCAGCAACATCCAATAGCTGAGAACTGAAAAAAAATATTTTCTTCTTTTGTGTGGCTTGTGTGTTTCTGACTATTAGAGTACATCTAAAAATCACTTATTTATCCTTTAAAGTACTTAGTATGTGATCTGTTTCAACTAGAAACAACCAAATATTCATTTTCTAGGCAGGTGAAACATACAGGAATACTGATTCCATTAAATTTTAAATTAGTGAAGAGATCAGGTAACTTTCATTTTGCTTACAATTTTACTATTCGGAATAACTATCTGTAAGAGAAGTTACCATTAATTTCCTTTTTAAATTTTAAATTAATGTATGGTTTGTTGCT
>JAOEGS010010405.1:0-17606 GCA_025447755.1 Corythornis vintsioides
CCCGCTCACCCTAACAACTTGCACCTGCTTCCAGCTCCTGCCCTGTCCCACCTGGAAGACCTCACTACCCCCAGTGTTTCCAGCCACTCTGCCCCATGCCCAGGTGATGCTCCCTCACACAGACCCAGCTCTGGCCCTACACTGCTAGGCCCAGTGACGGCCCCTCCAGCAGCACGCCCTGCCATAGACCCTGTGCCCAGAGCTCCCCACGCCACCCACTGTGGCCCCTTGCCAGCTCTCAGCCGTGCACCACACCTCCCTACCTCCCTTCCTGGGGCAGCCAGTGCCCCCAGCACTGGCACCTTTAGTCCCTGTCCCTGCATGGGACACGGTGTGCTTTCAGATGGGCTCTAGTGGAGAGTCTGTGTGAGCTGTTCCCATCTGTCCTTTGCATGGCTGGGCTCCCCAGCCTCCCCGGTGCCAATGCCTTGCTGTCTGCGACCTCCAAGGTTACTGCTTAACTTTCCCTGGCACAAGCAGGCATTGCTGTTCTTTGTGACCTTGGTGGCATGGGGAGACAGGCAGCCCTGCTGTGGGGTTTCCTCCTGGCCTGATTAGTGCAAGGTGCCATGTGGGACCCTCCAGCTCAACACTGGCACTGGGCCAGGGCAGTGGAGGACACAAATGCAAAAAAAGAAAAAGCAGGAACCATCACATTTCTCATAGTGCTGGGGCAGATCTAGGGAGGGAGATTTGGGGGCATCACAGGTATCCTTAGGCTTTCAAGATCAGACCTTAACCTCAAAGTGCTGTCTCAGGGCCCTCTGTCAGCTCTTGGGGGCAGGGAGCACATGCAGAGCTGGGCACCAGGGACCTTACATGGGACAGGGTGGTGAACTCCCCTGAATCAATGCTGCCCACAGCCACATGTGGGCAGGATCTGGCCAGGCATCCATGGGATCGTTCACAGGTGGAAGGTCTGCAAGGCATTGCTCCTATGTCCCATCCTGCTGTGGCTGCTGGCACTCGGTGCATGTCAGGAGTGAGGGTGTTGACACCTCAGGACAGAGTGCCACCATGCTATGGACTCATTGGAACTGCCCTCTTCCCACCTGCCCAGACACATATTCCCACCAAGGCACAGGTATCCTGCAGCCTCACTGACTCCAGCCCTGTCAGGAGCAACTATGGCAAGGTGATGTCCCTCAGTGCAGATGAGTACCCAAGCCTCGTCCCTGTTCCAAGGACAGGGACCCATCCTGCCCCTCAGTTTCCACTGCATTAACTCTTATTTTAGGATTCTGTTGTCCCATATCCCTTTTTCCTCCCCCATTACTGCTAATTCTGCCCTCATGCCATCATTACCTGCAGCTGTAGGTTCCTTGCCCTGCATGTTTGGCCAGGGGGTTGCAAGGGATGAGGCACCCACAGTTTAAGCCCACTGTGTTCCCATGGCTGGGGACTCAGCCCAGCTGCCCCCAGACCCCCCACCCGGTGTGGATGGCAAAGTGCCACCTCTGGGGTCAGCCATCTACCCTGGTCTAGGGGAACCTGAGGACAAGAATTTTGCCTTCAGCTTCTGGAATGAGATTGGGGTAGCTTCCATTGAGGCTGGTGCTGTGCCTCCCCCTCTGTGGGGGAGACCTGTCTCCCCTTTGCTCCCCCCCATTACATCACCATGCTGCTCAGCTGTTGCTCTCCTGTTCCCACAGCAGGACTGCCCCTGCTGCTCCCCAGGGGATATGCCCATCACCTTGGTGTCAGCAGGCCTCAAGCTGCTTGTTTGCTCTGGCTCAGGGACAGGGCTGATTCCCAGCAGCCCTGTGCCCCGTCCTTGTTGTGATTTTTGCTTTCCGTGGCATGGCAGAGAGCCAGCAGGGCCTGGCTGGGAACCAGCAGCTAGGGACAAGTCATCATCATCCCAGGAGCACAGTCATCCCTGTGCCTGCACCCACTGCTAGGGCACTGGGGCATGAGGGGACCCCCTCTGCCTTGGCCACATTAGCTGGATCCCATGCTCAGAAATAAGTGTTTGGGACAGCCTGAAACCGAAAAGTCATTTTATTGGTACCATACATGACTCATAAATGGCACAAACTATGGAGGGGAGGGGAAAAAAAAAAAAAAAAAAAAAAAAAGAAAGAAAGAAATAAAAAGGTATTACAGTGTGCCCAGGGGGGCAGCGAAGGGCTCCACAGGATCTCAGCAGTGAGAATCGTACCTTAACTGTAAAGCAGAGCCCCTCTCCTCCACCACACTGGGCTCCCACCTCAGAAGCCTACCTCCTACCTGTAAAGTGGCCACAGGGACCATCCATGCCTGTGGCTGGGGTTCCATAGGTCTGAGCCTCTCCACCTCTGGGCTGCCCATGGAGGGGCCCAGGAGCCAAAATGGGCATCTCTCTGTGGATGTGGGGTTGAGATCAGGCTAGGGCTGAGCCAAGGGACTCCCGTCTCCCTCCTTGACTCCAGAGACAGGCTAGGCCACTCCCTGCAGCCTCAGCCACCAGTGGGCGAGACACAGGGTGCAGGTGACACCCCTGCTGCAGCCAGAGCCCTCATGCCAGGGGCAGCCCCTCAGCAACACCTGCCAGCTCCCAGCTCCATGGGGCAGCAAGACATGTGCTGTGGGATCCCTGTCAGGGAGCTGAGGGAGGTCTGGCAGAGAAAGTGGGGTGCACAGACCCCCACCCCCCCAAACCACAGAGCTGCTCCACCTTCCCTGGGCTCCCTTACACACACACGGACAGACATACAAACCTCTCTCACACACACACTCTTGCATACACCAGGGCAATCCCCCCAACCCCAAACACCCCTGCAGCAGCACTCACTGCAACCCCACCTCAGGGCAATGCCCAAGGATGCCCATGGGCAGCCCTGACATCCAGCTTTCCCCCCAAATCCCCCCTTTGAGACTGCAGGGGTGAGCTGGTGAGTATAAACGCCCTCCCCAAGCACCTCCTGTCTTCTTGGAAGAAGCCTTGGAAGGGAGTGGTTTTTTTCTTTTCTTTTTTTTTTTTTCTTTTTTTAAACCAAAAAAAAACCAACCAAAATTATTATTTTTCTCATCGTTTCCCCTAACATCAACGGAGGCACCTGCTCTAGTGATAACACATTGAAAGAACAGTATCGTACACACTGTCTACAGCGCGGAAATGTACAAGCACGAGGTACACGAACCCGAGGAGGGGGAGCAGGGACAACAGCACACAAGATTTACATTGAGGAGGGAGGCAGGGGGCTGACACCCCTGGCCCCTGGAGGGATTAGAAAGGAAGTCTGCAAAGTCTCTCCTTGGTTTGAAGCTCTCCGAACTGGATATAAAACGAGACTCCCAAGAGAAGAAGCCTGTACAAAAGTCAGGACAGGGTGAGAGGGCTCAGGGTGGGGAGGGAGGAAACTGGCGAGGGGCCTGGGGAGGGCTTGTCCCATTTTTTTTTTTCTTTTTTTTTTTAAACGTACAATTTTAATAATATTCTTTTTTCTTTCTTAAAAAAAGACAAAAGTAGGAGGTACCAGGAGCTGGGGTTGCAAAGGGGCCCCAGGCAGACTCATGGGGGCAGGGGGAAATGGGCTGTGGCAGGGAGCCAGGGCACCAGCTGCTCTGGCAGAGATGCAGGTCCTCCATGTCCCCCCCCAAGCCCCCCCACCACACATTCTATGTACAGAGTCCCCTGGTGGCCCTGCTGCGCTCTCACCCTGGGGAGCGAGGGGAAGGGGAGGGTGCAGGGCAGCAGGGAAATGTGATGGGGCCCTATGCTCAATACCAGCCCAGCGCAGCAGGATCCGACCCTGGCTGGAGGAGGCTCCGTGGCAGAGCTGGTAGCATGGGGGAGGCTTTCCACCATCAGCTTCCCTTCCCAGCCCCAAGCTGGGCTGGAGATGTGCAACCCTGCTGCAGGTGGCTGCCCAGCAAACCCCAGCCATAGAACCCAGGGAGGAAGTGGAAGAGGAGGGCCTCTGGGCTGTGCCAGACCCAATACACAGCATCTGCAGATGCCACCAGCTTCCCAGTCATGCCAGCCCCTGCCAACACCTCCAACCTAATTCCCTGCACTCAGCAGGCAGAGGCTGGGCATATCAGGGTGGGGATGAGCTCTCCTAGGAAGAAGCGGGGAGGAAGAGGGAGAAGGGGGATATAACGAAGCTACAGCCCCGAAAACCCACCCCTAACCTGGGGTCTGGCAGGGAGGCAGGCATGAGGGGAGCAGGGAGGCGGCGGGGGGAGAGGGCCAGGGGCTGCCCGCTTGGCATGTGCCCCAGGCCACGTACCCCGCGGAGGGCCGCACGGCACCAATCCACCCCCGGTACCTCGCTGCTTCCCAGTCACTCTCCATTGCAAATGTACAGGTAGATCGGTTGGGACTGAGTCCACTGAGCGGCAGGGGGGCCGTTACTGCGACGCTTGTGACGTCGGGTTCTCTGACTTGCTCTCCTGGCTGGAGGGCGGTTTGCTGTTCCAGGGGCTGTTGGCCCCCAGTGCCGGCGAGTTGTTGAAGCTGTCCTCGTCATCGATGCCGTTGGCGGCGTCAAACTGCGTGTTCTCCAGTCGGGTGATGAGCCGCTCATCCTCATCCCCAAACTCCCCCCCCATCAGCGTGGGCTCGCCTACCACCATCACATCCTGAAAGGGGAGACGGTCCCGAAACATAATCGAGGTGGGGGGAGCCCAGGCCACCAGACCTGCCCCAACAGCACAGCCTCTCTCCCAGCCACAGGGCCACCTCCTCATTGCCACCACAAGACCTGAGGCTCAGGCATCATGTGGGACAGCACATCCTCACCCACTTGCAGGGTTGCAAAGCAGCTCAGTAAAGGCAGCTGTGACACCCTCTCCATCTCCCCATCACCCAGAGAGAAACAGGGTGGGTCAGACAGGCAGTTGCTGGGTATCTGTCCCTAGCCACTCCCAGGGGCCAGGAACCCTCCCCTCCACCCTAGGGGAGGAAGAGAGAATGGAAACGGGATGCTTACAGGTACCTGACTGGACAGGGCAAAGGTGCTGGCTGGGCTCTTCTTCTTGCTGTTGCTGTTGTTGGTGTTTCCCCCACCAGAGCTCATGGTGCTGCCCCCTGACATCTTCCTTTTCCGGCGCTTGCTGGGCTGCTGCCGTGCTGGCTCCGCTGGCAGAGGGAGATACGGTCAGGCCAAACCAGTAGGAGCACGTGCCATCCAGCTCCTTGTATTCAAGGATCACATCCTCCCAGGGGCAGCATCACCATCCCCCAAGTGCAGGGGACAGGAGAGGGTGCAGGGAAGATTTCTGTCCCTGCTTTGCTTTACATGAGCAGCTGGCAGCCCAGAGGGCAGGCAGGCCATCAGGGAAGGAAGCCAGCTGCCTTACTGGCCATCGCCAGCCTCACAAGACAAGGCCAGGGACAGGCTCTGGGTCTGGGAGAAGCCTGTGCTGAGGGCAGGGCCTGAGCAGGCAGTGTGAGACTCACCAGGCGGAGCGACCATCCGCTGCCACTTTTGGAAGAGGCAGGTCTTGAGGCAGTCCCGGGGACTGAGGCTGTAGGTCTTGTGCCGTGACATAAGCTCCTGCATTGGTTCTAGGATAACACAGAGCTGCAGGAAGCAGAAAGACGTGGGGTTAGATTGTGATGCCCCAGGCCCAAGCAAAAGCCCCTCTGTCAGGGAGCTGCCTGCTCTGTATCAACCCAAGCTGTGCTGGGAGCCTGTGGGCTCTGGCAGACGCACTGCGCCGTGGCTCTTTGCAGCCCTTCAGCAACATCACCACACTCCAGGGCAGCTGAGAGCAAAAGACATTGACACCCGATGTCTGCCCCCGGGGTCAAAGCTGCATCCCCCCCTTTCTCCTTGTACACCTACTCGGAGGTAGTTGAGTGTGGAGTTTGAGAGCCCACAGCGGGTGATGTTCTTGGATAACTGGTCCAGCATCTGGGGATCCTGTGCCTAGGAGCAAGAGGGACAGAAGGCTCAGCTGCATCTGGGCTGGGGACAGCCCTCTCGTGCCCTGACCTGCGATGGGGTGACAGGGCCAAGGTCCTCCCAGTCTGTGCAGCAGGGAGAGGAGCTCAGCAACCCTGTGGCACTTATACCGCAGGGGAGCTCCCAGACTGGTACTTACATGCATGGCAAGGATGCTGCGTGGGATGAGCTCTCGATGTTGGCGGATGCTGAAATGCCACGTCTTTATCCTCATCATGTCGTCGAACATGAACTCGAGGTAAAGCCGCCCCTCCACACACACCTAGGTAGGGTGCAGGGTCAAGCACAGGCGGCTCCCACTTTTCCCAGCCCAGATCCCCTGGGAACCTGCTGCCGCACATTGGGACACCCTCCTGGTGGCTTGCCCTGCCTGCCACAAGACTCAGCACACAGAAAACCCACAACTGACAGGAGATCCCTACAAAAGGGGGATGCTGCAGGGCTGTCTGAGGAATTATGCAGAATTACAGTGTGGCACTCAACAAGTCACAGCTATCAGTGTTCCTTCCCCCATGGGACAGCACGAGGGCACATCAGACCAAGGCATGAGGGACAGAAGAAGATGCAGGCGCCACTGGTACCTGGGTGAACATGGGCTTGCCATGCTGAGTAACCATGGTGCACTGGTCACAGTCCAGTGAGACGAAGTTGTTGTGGAAGGACTCCTTGGGGTGCTTGAGCACATAGTAGAGCTCCGTAGCCCCCCCTTCAAAGATGCTGCGAAAGTAACGGGGAATCAGAGTCCGGCCAATCGCTGCGGCAAGAGACAAGGAAGATAATGTCAGTAAACCTAGTTCACCCAGGACTGCCCTGGGGCTGCACCAGGAGGGGGTGTCCCAGTCCGTGCCAGCTGGAGGCAGTGGAGCTTCGATACCCTGTCCTCATCCCCCCCCTAAAGAGCCCAATGGCCAGATCTTCTCCCAGGGGGCCAATGCCCTGGGGAAGGAAGGATCAAGCTGCTACTCACTGTATCTCTTTGGTCCATCCTCCAAGCAGAAAGTGATTGTTAACATGGCATCATCCTCAAAGAACTCTGTGGTAAAGGCATCCCACCACAGATTGTCACATTCCTGAGGACAGTGGAGAGATGCCAGGTTACAGAGACAGACAGACAAACAGCTGCTGGCTGCCAGGCACAGCAGCCACGTGCTCAGCCTGCAGAGGGATGCGCTCCTGGCTAAGTGCTCAGAGAGAGGAATTATGAGCCCTGTCCTGTGGCCAAGCAAAGGACAAGGTGCTCGGGGACACGCACAGTGCAGCACCAAAAGAGCTCATGAGGGCAGGCCATGCAGAAGACCCCATCCCCAAAACACACACCTGGAATCATCCCCCTCATCCTTGGCCACCCCACATCTCCCTCAGCTCCCCACCTCTGTCCAGTTCTGCAGCCGCTTGTTGAGCTCAAATATCCTGTAGTCTGTCTGGTTCCCGTACGGCGTGTGCCTCCTGCCCAGGAAGCAGAGCAAGCAGTCAGAGAGGGAGGCAGATACGGGGTGGGGTCATGAGCCTGTGGTGGGGGGACACAGCCCCTCCAGGGCTGGGCAGAGTCTGAGACACACACTCACCACCCCTCAGACCCCAGCCAGCAGTGTGCTGGCCCTGCCAAGGCATCCCTGCCTCAGGCATGAGATCTTTCAGCAAGGTCCTCACCAGCACCCCATGCTTACCCAATTCCAGGCTCCAGGTACGTCGGTGGGTACATGGGAGTAGGTCTGAGGGGGGAAAGCAATGCAGGCAAGTCAGTGCTGGTGGGCACCTCCTTTCCTGCTTGCTGCAGCTCCCCCTTCCCTGCCTCCAGCAGCAGGCAGTCTAGCTTGCTGGAGGAGAGACCCCACGCATCACGTGGGCTGCACCCTGGCTGCCAGCATCTGCCAGCACCTTGGAGTGGTGCTGTCACCTTTAAACGGGACTCTGAAACACAAGTGTTGCTCCACCGCACACAGGATCTGGCCTACAGCTCTCTAGAGACATGCTTGCTTCCTCTGCAGCTGGGGTTGGTGCCAGGCATGACAGAGGCTGGAGAACAGGCTGTTGTGGCAAGAGCTGGGAACACTCCCTGTTGTGGGTCATTCCAGGGACTTGGCCCTGTGGAGCTTGGGAACCTAAAGGCTTCCTTCACTCCAAATACCACCCCTTCTTCACGCAGTCCTAGCCATGCCTGCTCTGATCCCCTCTCTCCCCTTGCACTGAGTCAACTCCACACACCACAGTCTCTGTACACCGCTGGGAAGCCTAACAGAGAGACTGTGTGGTGCAGACTGAAGAGAACACCCAGCCCCACAGATCCCGCCCTGAGCCCCAGCTCACCCCACATCTCGATCCAGCATGGTGCCCGGGTGGAAAGGGGGGAAGGCGTTGCCGTTTGGGGGCTCCTTTGGCGAGTACAGCTTGAATGACTTAGAGGAACAGCCTGGAGAAAGAGAGAGAGAGGCACATGGGTCATCTGGGGGAACCCCACTGAGAGGAGGAGGAAGGATGTAGGACCAGACATGCCCCCATCAGCGCAGCCCCATCCCTTCTCTGCTGCCCTCTAATGTCAGCTCAGCCCCTTCACCACACACACAGCTCCAGGCCATCCCTGTGCAAGATGGGACCTACAGATTCAGGGCTGAGCTCTCAGGATCAGCAGCCAGAGAGGCTTAGCCCCATCCCAGGGATTTCCCACTGGTGCTGTTTGTCAGTTCTCAGCAGGCCAGACTCTGGGGATGGTGGCCAAGGGGGACAGTCCAACAGATGAGCCGGATGGGGCTGGCTGGACCCCCTAGCCCCCCTCTTTCCTGTGCCACTCTTAATCCCACTGACCTGACCTGGGAATCACACAGGATCTTTTCACTGACCTTTCTATCGTCATGGTGACGGGTGAATAATCGCCCAGAGGGATGGCTGGCTGGTCCCAAGGCAGCCACCATCTGCCACTTGGGCAGGAGAGCGGCCACCCGGCTCCGTGCAGATAGAGAGCTCACCAACACCAGCCACAACCCTGATCAAACCACCCCAACACTTCACTGCCCCCTGCAGCACTGGAGCAAAGAACCCACAACCCACAGAGGGCCATGGGGTACAACAGGATGTGCAACACATGCAAGCCAGCACCCATCCCTGAAAGAAACCTGAAGACCTCCCCAGGATCCAGCCACACCAGCACAGCCTGCCCCATCTGAGCTCCCAAGGGACAGCTCAGAGCTCTCATGTTCACCAGCCCCCTCAGGCCACTGGGGCACAATCTCAGGAGCAGCAGCTACCAGCCTCCCTCTCCAAGCCCTACGGGAGCCCTGGCACGCCCCGCTGCCGGCAGGACCCGGCACGCTGTACCCAGGCGCTGCCGAGGCACGCGGCCCTTCCCCGGCGGCAGGCAGCCGGGCAGACGGGCTGACCTGGATGGGGCGCAGGGGTGGGCAGACTGCCAGGCAGCTCCGGCTCCACCGGCTCCACCGGCCCCACAACACATGGGATGTCTCCTTGCAGGCAGGGGCCCCAAAGCTGACTGCAACAGGTTGCCAGACACAGCTGGGGCCAAGGTGGGATCCCCCTTGGTCGCCCACCTGTGTGAGAACCTGGGCCAGGCGCTTCCTGACTCCCGTGAGCTGTCCGGATTGCAACTCGCTGTTGGGAGCTCAGTGGCAGAGGAAGTGCCAGTGAGGTGCCAGGCACACTGCACAGCCAGGCTGGGGGGAAGGGCACAGGGACAAAACTGGAGCAGCCACTTGGTTGCAAGGGATGCAAGAGGGGAGCAAAAAGCATCAGGGTTAAGGAAAGCAGTGCCATCAGCACCAGGCCCCAAGATGTCCAGCTTGTTGCAATCTGTTGGCCAACAGAGGAGTCCTAGCAACCAGTCCGACTATCAGCTCTGTTGAGCTGCTTGGGACCCTGAGCCTGCAGTCACAGGGATCACTGATATGGTTGAGTAAGCAAGGGCTGCTCAAAAATAGAGTGTTAAATCCAACCTGCAACAGGGGAAATTTGTTTCACTCCTTGATTCTTCTTCTCTTGAGGCCCCACTGCCTTTTCACCATGTTTCCCCATGACAGCCTAACCCAGCCTTTTCCCAGCACCCACTCTCCCCAGTCCCACAGGGCTGGAGCCAGCCCGGCTGCTCCACTGGGCGCTCACTGCTCCCGTGGCTCGCTCCTGCCTGCCTGCAGCAAGGATAAGTGGGGCACAGCGCAATTTCACATACAGCTGGCAACAATGTCAGCCCCTTGCTCTTACCTAATGTTTTCATAGATAATTTTTAATAAGGAGGTTGCTGCTGCTGCTTTCTGCTTTGATCCCCGACAACTGGTGCCTAATGGAAATCATAATTCAACAGGAATTGCACTAGACACACAGTATTTCCATTTCCTCTGCACTGCTGTTAAACATGATGTTGAAGTGTGCTCCATGCATAGGAAACTTCCCAAAAGCACATGTGTTCTGTTGAAAACGAACTGATTCATTAGTCAGAGACAGCAGTGGCTGAAGACAGGGAGCTGAACTGCTTGTTTTTTGTCACCATGACCTCAGGGGGCAGAAAAAACCACCAGACCCAGCAGGTCTCATCTTCTGATGCTTCCTTTTATACAATGAAAGATGGGAGAAAAAAGCACCAAGTCTTCTTGATGTCCTTGGTCCCCATCTTGCTTCTCAGGCGCAGGAAGGTCTCCTGGGTTGGTGAGACCAGGGTGACACATCACTCTCCATCCGTTCTGCTTCTCATGCTCTTCCTTAATGCCCTGCTCCTGGAGGTGGTAGAGCAGAGAAGCAGGCCTGTTGCTCCAACCCAAGCATCCATTTCCATCCAGGGCCTTTGCAAGCAGTTTAATACGGACATGACCCGCTTCTGGGGCTTCACTGAGTGACCTATCTCAGGATCTCAGAGTAGAGAGGAGCCTGTTGTGCAACCTCAGCAACACCAGTCCAAACCAAGTATTATTTTTACTGCTGCATAAGAGATGTTATTGGATTTGGTGGTTTTAAATAACACTAACTATAGCCTTTGGATTTGATACAGGCTGTCCAAATCCTGCGCTCACCATAGACACACTACCGGCGTTACAGGGAATAACGGAAATACTTCACACTAGCAACAGTATCTACAAGAACTTTTACCCATAAACAGGTCACACCACACAGCCCAGGAGATCTCTCCATAACCACCTCTCCCCTTTACACTGCCCCAGTGCCCTGAAAGCCCTTTCCCACATGGCAAAGTGACTAAGACTGATAGAACACTGCACTTCCTGAGCCAAACCCAGTGCTTGATCCCAGTTGATGTCCCCCCATATCCCTCCTCTACATCCTGCTTTGAACAGAGGATCCAGGCAGGCTTGGTGCAGGCAGGGGTGTTGCTTGATGGCTAGATACACAATGCCCCTGCAGACCCCAAGCCTTTGGCAGAGACTTCCCATGGACGTACCTGGGTGCTTGCCCAGAACTGCAAAAAACACATGCACAGTTAAGAAAAAATCAGGCTGACGCTGCAGCTGGCAAGCTACCAGCCTGAGCAGGTCTGGGCAAACTGTGTGGTGCCCATGGCTAGGTGGGTGGCCCCATGGCTCCTCCTTAGCAGGGAGACATAGGAGAAGGGAAACCCATGGAGGGATGCCCCAGCTCAGCATCCTCAGCCAAGGTCAGGTCTCCAGTCAGGAGCAGGATGGAGCTGGCCAGTACCGCATGGAGCTGACAGGAGAGCTCAGACAAAGAAGCAGCTCCAGGCAAGTGGGTGCTCAGGGAAGGGAAGGTGGGTTCTCTGTCAGTGACTCACATATAATCCAGCACTGCCCAACCCTCTGCCTGGCTTCTCTGCTTTCCCTGCCTGTGAGCTGCCAGCCCTGCAGGGAAAGCTGTTCTGGTGCACTGCCCAGCAGGTTCTCTGGAGTGGGGAACAGTTAAAACCCAAACCAAGCCCCAAGAGCTGGGGAATGTCAGGTTTCCCAAGAGCCAGCTGCTCTGTGGGCACCACCAGCATAGCCAGGAGATGGCATGCACTGTGAGGTGAGACCAGTGCTGCTCGGTGAGCTGCCAGCCCATACAGGGGACACACAGCAGAGCCTTGTCTGATGTCTGTCAGGGAAAGAAGTCCCTAACTGCACTCCCCTTGGTCTGTCCTGCTAGCAGAGCACAGAGCTGCTGAGAACAAAGGCCACGCAGCACTAGCACCTCGTTCCTACCCCTGCAGCCACCAGCAGAATCTCCCCATCCTAGAGAGGAGCTGTCCCCAGCCAGGCAGCCAGCACGCAGTGTGCGAGCAGCAGCCAGGCAGGGCCTCCAGAGGATTAAAAAAAAAAAAAGTAAAAACAAATGAAGAAACAGGGCTTGAAAGAGGCCGACAGGGTTACAGCTCAGCCAGGGAGCATCCTGTTCTCCCAGTGGCAGTGAAGAAGAGGCCAAGCCTTCACTCTCAGCCACCGTGCTTCCCAGCATGCACCGTGCCTGCTGCTTCCTGGCTGCCTAACGAGGCTTTAAAGTGTAAATAGCGGCATTGTTTCGCAGGGCTGCCTTCATGGGGTGTGGGAGCCTGATAGCAGCAGGATATCCATCTTCCCAGCTCAGCCCCAATGGCAGGGCTGCTGAGAGGGTGCTATCCAGGAGAGTGCTATGTGAAGCCGGGTGCAGGGCAGCATCCCAAATGTTTCACGTGACTTTGCCCAATGACGGTGCCTGATGTGGGGGAAGCTGGCAGAGCTGGGAAGCAAACACAGAGTGTCTGGGACAGGCAGAAGCACACAGAACAGTCTGTGGTCTGCCCCCACAAACTTGCCTTCAACCCTTCTTTGGAGTAGAGGGGCTGGAGTGAGAACAGTTGAAAATGCTGATACTGCCTTCTGCTTTGACCCACGTTGTTACTAAACTAACAGAAATCCAAGCAGCACACACTGAGGCATGGCCCAAGATGTACTCGGCAACAACCTCAACTTGCAGCAACCCCATTTGCTTTGAAAATGCAGAACTCATCCAGCTGAAGCTCCCAGAAGGCTAGGCTGTGCAAAGCTGAGGAGATGCTACTCCTGAAAGAGGCTGTAGCATTGTCATGCACAAACCCAGCAGTATCTAGAGACTTAACCCAGCCAACACATCACCCAGCCCTGACCCACACAGAGGTAAAACACACAGCCCTGCTGTGTGCAGGGATTACCCTCTCACTTTTCTCAAGCCACACATCCGAGCTGGACATGGAGCTTATATGGACCACAAGCTGCCTCCCTGCCCACACCATGTGGCCATACATGGTGTCCCCTGCGCCCGAGGTAGCGGGGAGGGACTCGTGCCCCAGCCCCAGGTCACATCCTCTGTGTTGTGCAATAGCCCCCTGCTGTAGCACACAAAGCACCCTGGACAGCCGCTGCTCCTCTCTATCGACTGGCTTCCAAACTCAGGGGAACAGACAGAGAAGTAATAATTATCTTCAGTTAATTATTCCAAAGAGACAAACTTGATGCAAGCTGCAAGGCGGCACTATCCGAAAAGCACCAGGCAAGGAGAGCCCAGGCCAGGGGGTGGATCTGCAGGTTAAAGCTCAGAGCGGTCCCGCAACCTCAGCTCTGCCAGAGCCCAAGGTCTTCCCAGAAGGCAGCCTGTAGAGCTGGGTACCCAGCAGGGGCCTAGGGGGACCTTGATACCCTGCAGTAACCCCAGGGACGGCAGGAGTCTCTCACCCCTTTCCACTTTTGGCCCTCAGATGATTCAGACACATGGATGGGAATTTCTCTGGGAGGGAAAACAGAAGAGCACGCCCTGCCAATTGCAAAACAGCCTGAAAATTGAATCACATCCAAGGCTGCAAGCCCCAGATGCAATCCCACAGATAACCCAGTTTCAGCTCCACTACTATCAACTTACCATGAGACAGTCATTTCCTGCGACTCTCGCGGAAATATCCCACTGTCCCTAATTACTCCTTTCAGCTCGCCATCTCAAAGATGATCCATAATCAAACACTGCCAGTTTCAGCCTCAGGAACGCACCTCTCATATTTTCAGCCACTTTCCCTCTCATGCAGACCGCAGCACCCTGGGGCCCTGTCACCCCGTGGGGTTCCCGTGGTGACTGGGCTCCCATCCCTATCACAGCATGCACAGGGTCAGCACCAGCAAACACACAAATGATGCTGTGTGGGAACCATGGGGCTGGAAAATAAATCCTTGTCAGCATCCCACAAAAATAAAACCTCCTGACAAACTAGGATTTTAATCCTCAAAGGTTTTTTAGGCTCTGTGGCATCAAGGAACAATTCACAGACATAGTCAACAGTGGCAGTGGCCGTGCAGAGCCTGCAGCCAGTGTCTCTGTTCCTGCTCCCAGCTCCTTGCCCACCACACACATGGTGGAGCAAAACAACACGGCTCTGCACAGTGTTGTGGGGCTGCTGCTCGGGGTAACCCTCCGTGGGGACAGGATCCTTCTGGGGATTCTGGAGCCGAGATCTGCAGGACAGGGAGGCAGCAACATGGGTCCAAAATCTCTCCGACTCCAAAGGGGGATGCCTCAGTTGATCCCCCAGACACCGCCACCTCAGAATGCAGGAGGCTGTCAGCCCCCACGTGGCATATGGAGATTCACGATTCCAGGATGCAACACTCCACCTCACTCCCTGCCGCTGCCAACGGCACCGAGTGCTGCACACTGGGACGCGTAGTCTCTGGAGATGGTGGCCCCGCCGCCAACAACCACCTCACTCCATGTTGTGTCCTAGGTGGAGCCCCACAGCCCTGGCAGCTGGCCAGCTGCCTGCTCCTGGGCAGGGGGGAAAGGATAATAATAAAGCAAGGATGTGGTGGGAGCTGTCACCTTCCAACTGTCTGTGCCGAATGTCCAGGGGTAAACCTCAATGCTGGGGTGCACTGCTCACCTCAGGGTCTAGACCACTCACTGGGTGCCCACGGAGAGGAGGGACATTGCAAGCACGGTGGGAATCTGCTCACCGCAGCTTGTAAATATCTCCATCGTTCCTTCAAGCTGTCAGGGCAAGCCTCTGCCCCCTGCTCAGGCTGAACTCTCTAGGATTCGGTTTAAAAGGTGATGTAGGAGCAGCTGAGCAGAGCATGGGGCGGGCTGCTGGCAGCACTGGGAACAGAGCAAACGCTTGCTGTTACCAGACTCACACCACACTGCTGCTGCTGTGCTGGCAGCATGTGCTGTTGCTGGCATCAGGGCTTTGGATGACCAGTGCCAGAGGGGTCCAAACCCCAGGGAGAACCAGGTACAGCAGAGCACACCTGCATGGTGCTTCCAAGACACAAGCAAATCAGCCCAAGTTCCCAGCCACAGCAGCACAGCACTGTAGAAACCATCTCCACCACCACAACACGGCCCCAGGGAAATCCTCTCAGACCGGCACCTCTGGTCACAACACCAGTCCACCTGAAACAACAGCAACCGGTGGAGCAGCAAACCTCATTGTGGCAAGGGTCCAATCCATGAACACGCACACACAGTGCAAACAACAGCAGGAGCTCCCAGTCCTTGGGTCTCTCAGAAGACAGGAGGTTTCCAAGAAAGAAGGACAGAAGTGCTCTGACTGCTCTGCCACAGCACAGGACCTGGGTGGGGGTCATATTTTTCAAACAGACCTCAAGCTCACACGAGGAAGAGCTACAAGTGTGTGGAAAGCCAGCATGCTGGAAGAGACCACTCAGGAACAAGTGGTGCTGCTACCCTGCCAGCCAGACAGGGGAGGGACCCTGGGGAGGGATACCTTGGCCCCTGCTCCTGCATCTCGAGGGGCTGGCAAGGCTCAAGGCTGCCAGCTCTCATCACTCTCCAAAGAGAAGTTGAAAGAGGCTCCAGGTCTTCAGCCTTAGACACCTTTGCTCACGAAGTGGAGTCCTGTAGCTTTCCACTGACTTCTTTCCTATTTTACATGCTGTGGGTGAGGGGAAAAGTCCCCATCAAATGACGGCGAAAACCCTGTATCACCAAACCCTCTGGTGCCTGACTTGTCACCCCCTCAGATCACAACTTTTCTTTCCCTTTCTGAAGCAACACAACCTATGCATCCTTCTGCTCCGTGCTTCTCTCCCCAGTCCTTCAGGCATACTCAGATCACAGACCTAGGATTTCCACAAAAAGAAAACACATTTGGTTCTCCAGTGAAAACCACAATTCTCCCACGCCATGAACACTCTAAAACCTGAGGCTTTAAAGAAGAAATCCAAATTTGTCTGTACTTACAATAGAAGCGTAAGAGACGATATCTGACCAGGGCTGGAGCAGCCACTGCAAAACTGCCAGGACAAGGTGCCATTGATAGCACAGGAAGAACAACCTGATCAAACTCCAGGTGGGGGTGTTTGATTCCCTGCCAGTCTAACTCTCCGGGAACCCATGAGCCAGCTTAGACCCTCCTTGTGATAGGAGGCAGCCAAGAGTCTGCCATGTGGGGTGGGTGCACCGCTCCATGCCCTGTAGGACTCCACAGACTTGGCTCACACCACAACCAGGAACCAGCTGCCACACACATCTCGTTCAAGCTCCTGCTGCAGCACTAGCCTTGGCAGAGGCTGGCGGCTGCTCCTCAGCTGCAGCGAGGGGACCTGGAGTTGCCCGAGCCAGGTGCTTATCTTATCGCCCACCCTTGGAAAGCCAGCAGGGACCGCTGGAGGTCAGATCCTGAACAGCCGCCCGTGATCAGGGCAGCCCACCATAGTAACCTCTCCAGGGGAGGCTTCAGAGAACAGCCCCATGATAAGACACCCCTCCATAGCCCCAGTACGCTGGAGCTGCAGCACTGAGTTTCCCTGGGCCAAAGGATGCTGTGGCCACCCTGAGCCTGACCCCCTTCTCCAGTTGCCCCAGGCTGAGACAGTGTTTTGTCTGCTAGGGAAGATGAGCCCTCTATTCCCAAAACCCCCCAAGCCCCAACCTCACAGTGAGGCAGCTCCTGCGAGAACATGCATGGTCGCCCTTGTAATTGCACCCCTTGGACCTTTTATTCCCTTTGAGGAACCCTTGGGAGGCTAGTAGGACCCTCCGAGTTGCGAGCAAGGCTGAAGTTGCAGCAGACAGTGAGGAGAAGCAGGCACACAGCCCCCCAAGCCGGGCACCGGCTCCGCAGCCCCTCTGACAGGCCAGGCGGGGGGACCAGGAAGGCGCAGGGCAGCTGTCAGGGGGCTCGGGCAAGGGAAGAAGCCGGGGGAAGAACAAAGAGAGCTGCAGGCTGGGATGGAGCAGGGCACGGCAGGGCACGGGGGCTGCCGGCAGCACCCTGTGGGGCGGCGGATGCCTCTCTGAGAGCCGGGACCTGGGGGATGGAGAGGGGAAGCCGCCGGGACAGGCAGGGAAGAGGGGGACAAACAGGGGAGCTGGCGGAGAGGGAGCAAGCTGCAGGGCCAGGGGTGCACAGGGAAGCTGGGGGAGAGGGACAGGGAGAGAGGAGGTGGCGAGGGGAGCTGGAGACAGGGATGGAGCTGAGCGGGGGGAGAAGGGGCGGGCGGGCAGGAGGAAGCGAAGGAGGCAGGCGGAGGGCTGCCGCGGGGATCCCGGGCTGCGCGGGGGGCCGGGCGGGGAGCGGCGGCACGGTGCGGCCGCGCAGAACTTCGCGGGCGTGGGGGGTACCCCGGCCCTCCCCTCCGCCGCCCGAGCGGGGCCTCCCCCGGGGGTGAGGGATGGGGTGCAGGCCGGGACCGGGAAACTTCCGCGGGGTGGGGGGGAGTGTGCCGGGGGGGCGGGGTGACTCACGGCGGCGGCGGCGGCGGCGGCGGGCGGGGGTCCGGCAGAGGCGCGGGCGGGCGGCGG
>JAOEGS010010407.1:0-20214 GCA_025447755.1 Corythornis vintsioides
GAAAAAAAAAGGTTTTGGAGTATAAAGGACACAAGGATAATAATGGAATATTTTTTTTTAAAAAAAAAAAAAAAAATTAAAAAAAAAAAAAAAAAAAGAAAAAACATAGGAAAAAAAAACAAAAAAAAAAACACAAACAGAAAAACAACCAAACAACAAACCATAGGTGGGAGCAATTGCTCCAAGTGCAACCTGCTGTAACCAAGAATGTTGTTTCTATTTTTATAGAAGTTTTATACAGCTCCAGGGTGGAGAATATTTATTACCTAAATTATTTCACTGGAAAAAAAAGGCCAGGGTTTTGTAGAATCCTGAATGTGACTGTTTTACACACTTACTGATGTGCACGATTGAAACTGCTGATTTTCAGTGGCCTGTTTGCAGCCCCAAAACTGCAAAATAGGGGAAACAAATGCTGTGAACCAGTGGAGGAGAGCACTGTGCTCTGGGGTCTCTACAGTCACTCTTACCTTCCTTGCACCCTACCCCACTGTACTGTCTGGGACCTTTTGTCCTGTTTTTCTTTTAACCTGTTGCTCTGGCCAACTAGTTGTTTCAGTTGCCCAAAATTAGGTATTGTAGTTTTTGCAACTTACAGCATATCCTCAGTACTGTAACGTATGGATCAGGCTTCATATTGTTGCAAATAGGTGTAACTCCTGTTGTCTTTAGGAGATTCACCAGTTTACACTGTGGCTTAGTTTGATCATTGACTCCTCCCAGACATCATCACCTTAAGACACCTAACTTGGGCTAGCTCTCGTGCCTTACTGGCATCACTATTAAGTATTGCCAAAAAGAAAAAAAAAATATCTATGCAGGTTAAATTTTAAAAGATGTGATCTTCAGGTGGTTGGAATCAGTGCAGTTGTGCTCCCTTCAGCAAAACTGCATCACTTTTCACCATCTGAAGATGTTGCCCATTTGGTGTATTTGTTTTATATTTTACTTTCCTGGTGTATCAATGTATGTGTTGCCAAAGTGAATAAATGTATGGAGTTTGTGACCTGGGCAGATGTTTTTCTGATAACTCATCAGATGAAGTCAACATTTCTGTGTTTGGTGGCAGCCACTGACCCTGGAGATTCAGGCTCTTCTTGCCTTCCAGTCTTAAGCCAGTTCTCTTCACTCATTGGCAGGGAAGTCTGGGATTCTGGGGACTTGGGGCTTCTGAATTTTATTTTAGTTTAAATTCCTATCATGCTCTCCTTCAAGCGCAAATCAAATCAGTGTCAAATGCTTTAGTTCTTAGGTAGTGTAGGATGAGTTGGGTTGGCTGAAGTATCCACATGGACAAAGTTTTCTGTGTGCTCATAAACCAAAGAAGCTGAATCTTACACCAGAAAAGCTGGTCGGCCTGCTGTTGAAATGAAATTTCATGTGCCACTAGGAAGTACTGATGTATTTTTAGAAATAAGATGGAATTGGTCTACTTTATAGATCTATATTTTTTTCCTTGGGAGACATTCGATTTTACTAGATATGCTGTAATAAGATGCAAGTATTATGAACAATTGAAGCTTTAGTCTGATGCTACTTTAGTATCAAGTACTATAGTAAAGGAAATAATGGATTCTTCAGTCCCCTAGATAATCCACAACCCACAATAGGGTAAATCTTGGTAGTTTAGGTTTTTTCCTTCCAGCAATACAAAGTTTGCATTATTAGATTTTTTTTTTATATATATAGATAGTGTTTTACTTTTCATCCTGAACAGAATGAGGATTGGAATTTTCCAAAAGCATCTGGGACAATGGTGGTGAATCTCTCTCTCTTTTAATGGTGAGGCAGTTTACTAGCTATGGGCACTGCTGTCTGTGAAACAGGAGCCTCAGAAATGCATTTGCCAGTGAGAAATTTTCTAAGGAAAAAGCTTTTCATCCAAGTGCTGGAGGTCACATAGCATGACAGGTTCTGCTTGTGTGGTAGCATTAACTGAAGTGTTTATCTTTGTTAATGCTTGTGAGCTAGGGGAGAACAGCCAAGCAGAATGAAATTGTTTCCATTTCATTTGTAAATACCTAAAAGCAACTTGGAGAAAGCAAATGGGAAACAAAGGGTGCAGCTATGAGCACGTTAAATGCTTTGAGAGCTTCTGCTTGCAGACCTTTAATGTTTCACAGCACTGTGAAACAAGTCTGAAACACACAAGGCAGAACTGTCACATTTGTGAGGATAAAACGAGGACAAACTGGAGTAACTTTCCCCAGGTCATTATGTTCTTGTGCAGCATTTCATGGCTCTGCTCTCGTAGGTCAGTCCTTCTTCAGGGCTTTAAAGAAACTCAGTCTTTCCCCTCAAAATTGCTGAGTGAAATATTCTTTAAATCTCTATCAAAAAAAACCAACCTCCAGAGAAATCAAATAATTTTTATGCTGCATGATTAGATGTCACTTCATTTCATGCCTCTTATTTCTCATTTGTTTGTGATGAAATTACTTTCTGGTTTAGTACTGAAACCTTACATCTATTTGCAAATTACTGATAGCAATCCCTGCAAGGGCTGCAGTGTACTGTTAGCTGGAGTTTAAACCAGCTCCATCCTGAGGCCTTGCTCTAAGTTGGAAAGTATGAAGTGCAAAATAATCTCAGCAGTTGCATTCAGTGGAGTGGACAATGTGCTGCTCCTTGCTTTGGAACTAGAATCCACCACTCGCTGTTCTCAGATGTGCTGGAGATGCTCTAAGATCACACACAGGTCTCACCTTGCTCTAGTCCCTAACCAGCAGCTTGGAGATGTGCTGAAGAATAAGGCCACACAGGAGATAAGGGGAGCTGGGCATGGGTGAGGAGGCTGGAATCAAAAAGGACAAACTTGATTTCTCTCCTCCTCCTTATCTCCCACATTCTTCCCAAAAATGAATTGTTTATTGTCTCTTGCAGTTCACAAGCTGAAGGGAGGGAACAAAAGCATAGCAGTTGATACAATAATTATTTGATTTATAAGCTCCTCAAAAAAACTTCAGGAAACACTTTTTTTTAAATTTTTTTTTTTCCCTACTCATCAAACTGGCAACAGTGACTGTAGAGCTTCTCAGAACCCAGAATCCCCTCCTCACCAAGTCAGGGAGGTGAGGGCTGTTTATACAAAAGGCTGGGAATGGAAAATCCCTGTATAGGTCTTACGGTGTGAAAAGTACTCAGCTAGGACAAGTCTTAACTTGCAGTCAAGTCTTAAGGGAGTTCTTTTCTAATGTGTGGAGTTTGTCATGTGTATATATTTTTTTTTTTTTTTTTTTTTCCTCCTCCCTCCCCATTCCAAATCACACCCCCCCAATTTCATGGGCTCCTAAGGAATGAGAAGGGGCTGTAGCTGAAGGAAAGAAGGTGGATTTCCTGGGCTACCCCTGCCTCAACTTCCCACGTTAGGATGCAAGAAAAGCCTCAGCAGTGAAACCACCCCTGAATGCCTTGTGTCATCTGTCTGTCATGGTGTGTGTCTGTGGGAGTTAGCCCTGGAGCTGTGTTTGGAGCCAGCCTCCTGGGGAGGGAACTTGGTGGAGATGCGGGGCAGGGGACGAGGTGGCTGCTGGGCAGCGTGGCCCTAGGCTGAGTGTGGAGAGGGAATCCCAGCCCTCTGCTTCCACTTGGTTTCTGGCACTTTGGTGTTTACTCAGTGTCCTTCTTCTCCCTTGTCCATTGTTGGCATGTGCTGCCCTTCCCTGTCACCTCCCTGCCCCCAGGGACCTCATTGTACAGTGCCCATTCTCGTCCTCTCTCTCCGTGTTTGGATGTACTGCTCTGTGTAACTCAGTGGGTCTCCCTCTTTTTCTGGTTTGTTTTTTTTTCTAGATTCCTGCCGTTTGTTCATCGTTGTGCCTAAAGCATGTCGATGTGGCGTTCAAGTACATCGTCCAAATCCTTGTCTCTTCAGCTTCTCTGATGCTTGAACTCTCACCTTTGACCTTGTGTTGACCTTTGATGCTGATGTGTATTTTTATTACGTTTGTTTCTTATTTTTTTTCTTTTTTTTTTTTTTTGTGCTGCCAAATCGGTTTTGCTAGAAAGACTGCTGAAGGGGAATATTTAAACTTGCATTTGAATATTAAAAAAAAAAAAACAAATAATCTATTTTTCTAGACCTTCGTAAGATAACCACTTGATTTTGTGAATCTGATTCTTTGTAATGATCTTCAGAGCAGCCTTGCTAGCATACCTTGTGGAGTATTTGTATTTCTGTGAACATACAGCCAATCACTTTTCTAGGCTTGGTTTTGCCAGCGTGCAGAGTTTTAAAAACACAGTTTTGAAGAAAAAGTCAATGATAGGGTGTGACTCGATCTTTCAGGAGATTTCCTAGTCACATTTTGCTGATTTGGTTTCTGTGCTTGAGGAGACAGCATGTGTTTTTATTAGTTCAGACTTGTGACTTGAGTGGCATCAGCAGAAAACACTTGAACTACATTTTCTTTTGATTGTAGCTACTTTTTTTTTCCCCCCCCCGGCGTTTGTTACCTTTTTTTTTCTAAATTATTTTTATTTTCTCCCATGCTTCCCCGTGTGGTTACCAGTCTGCAGTGAAAATTTGAACAAAGTTATGTATTTTGTTAAGTTCCAGCATGCTTGGTTTTGTTTTGTTTTTGCTTTTTTTTTTTTTTTTAACTACAATCTCCTCAGCAAAATGTGATGTTTTTGTTTTAATCTTTGGAACTAAGATAGCGCCCAGAAATGTTTTGCATGTTCCCTGCTGTTTTCTTCACACCCTCGTATATATCACCTTCACCTCTCTGTTTTCTATAGTTTGTGCAAAAACTGAGCAATTCAAGGGGTTTCAAAGGTATCCTTTCGACCGGTGGGTTTAGTCTGACAAACACCTGCTGAGAAGCCACCTGAGAGCATCTACCTGTGCACTTGGACTGTCTGCCTGACAGGGCATCTGGCCCCTGGACCCCTTGCTTGCTGCTCCCGGGAGCTTGCTTGCACCGTTCCTGCAGGGGTGGGCAGTGGGGCAGCTGGGGGGGGCAGGTAGGTGGGGGAACTTCACAGCATTTCTGTTTCCAAAGTTCTCTGCAGCTAGGGCTCCTTTGAAATCCTCGTTACAAGCGTTTGCATCGTTCAGGGTGCATTTTTATGGAGTCCAGGCCCCCCCAGGCAGACCTTTTTGGCAGGATCCTGGAGGATCTGGATTTAGCTCTTGAAATGACACCAGAGAAAGCACCCTGGTGGTAAAGCTCGTCCTACAACCACTGGCTCTTTTCCCAAGTGACAAGCACAATACGACAGCCTCTGGAGCTGTTACCTGAACAGGGTACCATCCCCAGCTTTCTTCTCAAGCTGGGGGATCTCTATGGAGATTTTTTAGTTTTTGTTGAGTTTTTAATTGGGTGATGGGCTAAGCAGCTTTCTGGCTCACAGGATGGACTAGAACAGGTTACTGCTTTAGGGTAGCAGGGCTCCCCTTACCCCATGAAGCATCTGCACAGGTAGAAACTGGGATGTAGCTTCTGGAATAAGCAAGGCACCCGCTGAGGTTTCAGTGAGGAGAGAAGCGAGCGAGCGTAGGGACGTGAACGGGGTTTTGCTGACAAAACAAATCATGTCTGAGCAGCTGGAAATCTGACTTTTCCCAGCGTTTGGGATAACACACAGAAGCCAAAGGAATTGTTTTTTTTCTCAGCCCTACTCCTGAGCTGCGTGAGGAGCCTGTTCTCAGGGGAGCAGGGGGGTGTGTGCAGGCAGACCAGGCGTGGACGTGGCGGGCGCGCCGGGGAGCCAAGCGTGGGGCTGGCTGAGGAGAGCGTGGAGACTTCTTTACTGGGGAGGTAGGAGGGTGGGCTGGCCACTGTTAGTCCCACAGTCTGACTGCACAGGGTCAGTGGGGGGCACTGGTACCCTGCATCCTGTGGAGCATCTGCCAGTCCGCTGCTGCGCGCGTTCGGTTCCGTGGGGAAACCTGTGGAAAAAAAGAATCTGAAGAGAATCAAAATGCCAAGTGTTGGACATTTCTTTCCTTTCTCCTTTCCTTTTCTTCTCTTTGGTTGTTTTAATTGTTCTGTGGTGGTTTTAATGGATTTGAGATAGCGGAGCAGCAGCTGCCTTTCTGACTTTTGGCTGCTTTTTGTGAATAATTTAAAAAAGAAAATTTACATTTTGGAGACAAACCTGTGGGCTTTTTTATTGGTACAAACATTGTATTTAACACTAGGGGTTTTGTACAGTTTTTTGCCTTTTCTACTAGAAAACAATGTAAAGTGATTCACAATGTGATGAGAAAAATTGCCACTATGACCAAATGTAGAGTCTGTTCTGCAGTAACAGGAATTAATCAACTCGAAGTCGTGGTTCAGTCGTAGAAATGCTTTTCTTTACCTTGTTTGAGCTGTTCCTTTTTTTTCTTGTTATGATTTGCAAAACGAAATGTCTTTTTTTTTTTTTTGTGGAATTGTGTTGTACTCTGTAGAGATTTACGGATTTTACTTTAATGGTTTAAAAAGCAGAGGAGCACACGTTGCTCTTCTGATCTGATCGCAGAGTTTGTGTAGTGGATTTAAAAATGCAAAGGTTTGTTACAAGTTTGGAACGAGCGAGTATGTGTTCAAGGAATTTTCCTTTTGTGTGTGGTTTTTTTTTGTTTGTTTGTTTGTTTTCTCTTTTTTGTCCCAAAGGGCAACTTACAGCTGTTTTAATTGCACAGACACACCAACAACAAGTCATTTTGTATATGCCAAGTGTGGTACCTCCCTTTGTTTATTTGCTATTAAACTGTTTGAGAAGAGTCCTTGTGTGTTGTGTTTGTGTCTTAAACTTGAGGTTCTTTTTGGACAGATGAGAAAAGAGATGGGAGAGCTGTCTTCCACTTCCTTAGCTGTGAGCTACAAAAATTGTCATGGCCCAATACCATATGTTTTTGATATACACTGTAGCCCTGGGTTTTTAACTCTACGTAGATGACCTGATCTGATTAGAAATGGAACGGGATTTGTTGTTGTTTAGCTTCAGCTTTGCATTATTTTGCAGTCAAGTCCCTTTTAGATGTCTGATACTAGATGTCTTGGATAGTGCAGAGATGTGCTATGCTGAAGAGTGAGGTGTAGGCATATCCAGCCTGGCAGGATTGGTTCTGTGTCCCGTCACTGCACCGTGCTTCACAGTGTTTCAAAGGGCTGGATCACTTTGGCATAACAGCAGCCTTAGCTGTGTGGGAATGGCATGTGTGTGGGACTAGAGAGGCACCAGCTATGAACCCCAGCCTTCCACTGCCTTCCAGGAGCACAGCCAAGCTTGCCAACCCCACCCTGCCTCTGCATCACAGTGGTATTGGCACTCCCCACTGCCCCTGCTCCTGGAGACGCTGTGTGGGGGAGCCCCAGATGGTTGGGATGACTAGACCGGGCTTTGTGATCAGCAAATGATCCCTGCTTTGCTTTGAGAACCAAGATGTGCTCATCATTTCAAATAAAGCGAGTTGAAAAAAAAGAATATTTGGCGTAGACAAAACATTTAGGAATGTGCCATGAGTTTGACCTGAGTGTTGCTTCATGCAGAAAGTAAGTACCATGACATTTCTGAAAGCTTCTAACATGCAGTGATCTCCCTCCCTGCCTCCCCTCGTCTGTCTTGCATTTCAGAGGCTGCTAGCATGTGGAGGGCAGCTGTCTTCTTCCTCTGGGATCTGGCATATTCTGTTTCACCCCTCTCCTCCCTACACAGAATAAATATGGTTGCAAAGGACCTGCTAGATCACAGAGTCCAACCATACCAAAACAAAACAAAAAAACAAACACAAAAACCAAACATTGCTTTTTTTTTTTTTTTTTTTAAAGTTCATACCCATTTATTTGACACTGCTGAAAATTCCTTAATATAACTGAGGTGATAATTGCTCCCAGGTCAATAGCTGGAATGAAATGGCATGTTAAGAAGGTACAATTCACTGTGGAAACTCATTTCATTCGTAGATCCCATCGAGTGCACAAGACTTGTAGTCAATGAGCTCTGCAGGTTTGAGCCACAGGTTGATCTCCTTCTGTGCCCTCTAGAGAGTCACTGCTATGAATGATGTTCCTTCCTACTTGAATGCAGGAGTCACCATGGGTGGTACCAGCCTTAGAGTCTACAGGATTTGTTTTCTCTCCCAGTTTTAACCACATTGAGTCCTTCCCAATGCCACAGTAGGTCTAGAGTTCATGTATTTAACCAAACCAGGGACTCACTCGGTGCTGAGCCTCTGCTGCAGGGTGCAAGGGGAGCCCTGCTGCTAGTCAGCAGCCATCTGAGGCTCACACACAGATGAGGTGAGGGGTGGAGGGAAACAGCTGAATCAGAAAAAGACATGGTTTAGGCAGGATGGAAGATCCCTGCTTGTGCAGAAAGCTGCCCAGCCTCATCTTACTCGGGCAAAAGCTCTGCTGGTTGCTTCTTACAGAACTGATGCAACATCCTTCTGGGTAGGTAGCTGTTTTATTTTTCTGAAGGATTTTTTTCTTTCATTTAAAAGGCCACCATCAATCAGTATATGATTAGAATACAAATAAGAGCCAGTATATTAATCTTTGAAAATAATCAGCATTTCACATGAGTTGTTACATTTGTCAATACCAGTAGGAAATACACAAAACTTCAGATTAAGTCCTGCTGCTTAATGCTTTTAGGAGAGGCTTTTTTTTTCCTCTTGCATCCACCTCCACCTTTCACTACTTGTTTTTTACTCCAGTCTCCAATCTTCCTGACTTACCAGCTGTGTTCTGCTGTCTTCATATGGCCAGGAGCCACTGAAGGTACACTATGAAGAGCAGCAGGAAGGAGGACAAGCATCGTGGTGTGGTCACTCTGAAGTGACTGCATGTGTAGCTCCACCATGTGACAGGTGAGATTCCTGACTTTGGTGTTTTTATGCACCTTGCAGGATTTTTATTTTTTACTTTGCTGTTCCCAGGAAGAAACTGTGGCTCAGTTACTGTAGAATCCATAGAATCTTGTACAGACTAGAGCTTCCTGGAGCCACAGACTGATGATGGCTCTGCAGTTACTTTCTCAAGCAGCTCAGGTAATCAGTCTTGGTGATTCCACCCTCGTTTAGGCAGCCACACTGGGCTCAGGGTGACATGTTCCATAGCAGAGTAGATTGATGTATTTTGAAAATGATCAGGCTGAGCTCCATGTATCTCACCCTTCTTTTACAGGAACAGGGTTTTCTCAGTAGGTGAACTGTGAGTTGACTCTTAAGAGATCCTTCAACTGTGCCTCAGTGTTACTTTTCAGCCTTCTGTAGACTTTCCCACAGTTTCTACTCCCAGATAATCAGTCTGATCGTAGTAAGACTTTTCTACCATTTAAAATGTTTTCTTTAAAATATTTTTTCTGAGGAAATTTTGTATAAAGGTATTGATGGATTCTCCTAAGATCATGGCTGCTACGATGTGTAAAGCCTCTGGGTAGACAGTGGTTCTTTGTATCCTGCTTTCCTTAGGGATATTAGCTCAGGAAGGCTCCCTTGGGTGTGGGTTTCCTTAGGCAGCCATGATACAGACAAGGGTGGTCCAGCTGGTGGCCTGTGAGATGATTGTGGTGTTTACCTTTGCTTGGGGGCATAACACTGCACATGGGCATGCTGGAACTTTTGGCTTCACCCCTCTTATTTTTTAAGGACTGTGTTATTCCTAAAGCTCCTGTCCTAGCTGAAGCTGCCACTTCCCAGGCTAGCCCATCACCATCAGTGGGGTTTGTAGAAGGGGATGGGCAGAGAGAGAGATGGGAGACAACTGAGGCATCCCTGTGCCTGCAGCTGATTGTCTCTCCCCGTGATATTTATAAGCTGCACGCTGTGGGGCAGGGGTGGCAGTTGGCTGCCGTGACCTTGGGAGCTGGAGAGCCTGACTGGCATTCCTGGGAGACACGTGAGCTGGACTGACGGGGGCAGCTGCAGCCAATGGGGCAGAGACCAGAGCCTGCTCAGATTGAGTTTCACTCCAGTCGCTTGAGATTTTTCTTTCTCTCCCTGTTGTGCTGCTCTCCTTTGTCGGTGGCATTGGACAGGCAAACGCACCGATGGGAGCCCTAGCAAGCAAGAAGTTTGCCCAGTGGATTTGGGATTCTGCCTTCAAGTGCTGAGCAAGCCCTTCCCACCACTGCCTCCCACAGCTCCAGACCCCTGCCATGGCCGAGCTTGCCTGGCTCCAAGCCTCCTGAGCAGGCAGCCAACCTTCCTCTGCTGGGGCGTTCACGTTGTGCTCTTCTGTGCGCTGCCTTTCTGCTGCCCTTAGGACTTAGTGTATGAGGCTTTTTAATGCATGGGAGATGGGTCAGGACCAGACAAAGCACCAGATAGAGAAAGGACTCCACCTTTACCAGTCTAATCAGACCGACAAGGCTCTGCGAGTCTGGACGAGGGTTTTGGAGAAGTCCACGGATCCTGCTGGCAGGTTTCGGGTGTTGGGTTGCCTCATCACTGCTCATGCAGAGATGGGCAGGTACAAAGATATGCTGAAGGTAAGAGGAACTGGAGATGAATGCATGGCCTTGTGGCACACCCACTGTGGAGAGTGGCTGGCGATTGGAGCGTGAAGCTGGGGGCTTGTTTTGTATGTAGTAGAACATACCAGCTCTTGAGCGTGAACTGTGGGCTGCAGACCAACAGCTCCTGCCCACAAGATACACAGAATGCTCCTTTTCATTGGGGCTGCTCCCTCAGAATCCCCAGGTTATTGAGGTTCTCCAGCTAGCTGATCATGGGGACTGTTTCTGTTTTCCTTACACACAGGCACACTGTGTTACCAGGCTTCAGGAAAGGGTGTGAAAGCAAGGCCTTTGCTCCTTATAAAGCTATTTACAGTGTGTATATCACTGTAAAAACAGATTTCCGAGTGGATTCTGCAGAATAAGTATCAAGTCTCGTGGAGATGTGTCTTCTATCAAATTGTCCAACTGCTGTTTCCTATCTAATCTAGAATTTACATTACTTTTTATTACAATTGCTTGTTTGCAAAGGGGGCTGATGAGAAGGGGAAAAAGGAGTATGCTTTTTTTGGCAGGGGGTGTTGAGAGACATTCCAGGAGGACTCTCACAATTAAGGCAGAGTTGGGCTCCCAGTTACCAGGACAGCACAGAAGAAAGAAGGGTATGGGGTTTGATGGAAGAGTGGCAAAAAGAAGCTGATGTTAAATTTCAAGAGCATGAGGATACACGTATTTGATAAAATGAAAAGAAGCTGGTGTGTGAATATGAGAAGTAACAGGATGCATATAGAGAGCAGCAGGTGGTTTTGGGGAGGTGGCTCAGGAATCTAGAAGACAAGGCAAAAGGATGCTGGAAATAGTCTTAAGAAATATTCCCAGCTTGAAATAGGGTCTTGCTAAAAGGCCTTGCTTTACATTCTTGTCCTGATGGTTTTAGTTGCCTTTTACTAGACTGGTAGTCATCCAGTATTTCACACAGAACATGAGAGGGGTGCCTACATCTCTTAGAAAAGATTTTGTCAGCTCTGGCTAGAATTAGAAGGGGAGCACATCTTCATAGTAAACCTCTGCTCATGTCAAAGCCCTGTCTGAAAACCAGATCCTTGGGATGTAGAAGAAAAGAGGGGTATTAAAATACTTGGAAAAAAGGTCTGGAAATAGTGAAGGAAATACTGAAGGTTTGACAGAAAACAAGAACCGGGCAAAGGAGGGGGATCAGTGTACCCAAACCCTAACATGCTGCCTGGTAAGAGAACAGAAAATGGGATCAGAGTGTGTTACTTTCAGGTCTTCTCAGCATCAGGAAGGGAAAAAAGGCTTCAATTGAACAAAGGATTTTACACCAGTGGTGAAAGGCAAAGGAAGGACAACCTTAGCAATAAACCATGAAGAGAGAAAATAACAGGGGGAGGGGTTTCAGAACTAAAGGCTTCAAATGAACTGTGATTTAAGAAGGGTTATGATGCTCAACCTCTTTGGGAGAGAAAAATTAATTTCACACCAAGAAAAAAGAGGTTCTTGCAATCAGGGAATAATGAAGAACTTGTACAAAGGTAAGGGAAGGTGGGGAAGCATGATCTAATGCACATTACTGGGGCCACATAGCAGCCTTCCTAAAGAGCCAAGGAAACTGAGGATGTCCATATGTAAACATACACGATTTATGGTTGGGTTTTTTTTTTCTTTATGAGAAATGTAAAATGTTCTAGTAGCTTAAATGATGATGTGTTGGCACTATACAAAAAGAAAATGATTTGTGCCCTTGAGAATTGTTATCCATAAACTTAAAAGATTATCATTAGTGAAAATACATGCTGAGAAAACTGCTCAACATTTACCTTTGCTGCTGGCATTAACTGAAACCAGCATTGTGCTTGATTGGTCCAAAACAGAGTATGCAGTCTAAAAGGAAGAGAATTCCAGTCATTTAAGAGAACTGAATGCAGTGAATCCTGAAGGTTATAGAACAAAACCAGTCAAGACTGCAATTTGTGTAGCAAATTGATGAAAGCAGCAGCTTGCTTTCTTTATTAATATTTTAATAAGAATTCCAGAGAAAGGGGGATAAATTAAACCGAGCAAAAGAAAGCTGAGCTGCATTTTGTCACACGTTTCCCCCTTCTCTTTAGGTCCATTTAGCAGCTTTTCCCCACTAACCACCATCCCAGTTCATCTTCCTTGCCCCAGAGACCGTGGAGATGGGGGGAGAGTTTTCTCAGGCTGCCCATAGGTATTTTGAACCACCAGATAACTACTCAGTATATTTGGTGCTTCTCCATCTGCGCTGCTGGGTTTTTCTGCCCTGATCAGAGATGAGCTGCTTCTCTAGCACAGGGTGATGCTACTCAGTGGGTATTTGAGGTGTATTTAAATAAATGGCACTTTGATAAGCACTATCTTTTCTACTTGAAGTTTGCAGTGGTACAGATTGACACGGCACGGGAGCTGGAGGACCCTGACTACCTTACAGAGAGCTACCTGAACCTGGCTCGCAGCAACGAGAAGCTCTGTGAGTTCCAGAAAGCAATCTCTTACTGCAAGACGTGCCTCAACATGCAGGGCACCACTGTGAGCCTGCAGCTGAATGGCCAGGTGAGCCTCAGCATGGGCAATGCCTTCCTGGGCCTCAGCACCTTCCAGAAGGCTTTGGAGTGCTTTGAGAAAGCTCTGCGCTACGCGCACAACAACGACGACAAGATGCTGGAGTGTCGGGTCTGCTGCAGCCTCGGGAGCTTCTACGCCCAGATCAAGGTGCAGGGATGGGAGGGTGGCTGTCTTATGGATTCAGGGGAGAGCTGGAAGTGATGTGAATCTCAGCTGATCTCTTTGCTGTAGAAAGTGAAGCACTGAGGGGGCGTTGTAAGCTGAAGTCTGTGCTTGGTGGAATCAGAATGGAGCGCTCTACTCCACAGCAGGGCTGGGGGGATTAGTGCAGTGTTTATACCTCACAGCAGAGAAGCAGCTGTCAATGTTCCTGTGTGTTACAAAGATCAAACCGCTTCGAAGAAGATCCCATCAGAGGAGGTACTGTCTGTACACAGGTTTGGCAACCAGAACTCATGGATTCTCCATTTCTATCACTATTAGCAGCTATTTATATGAACAAAACCAGGCAGGAACTGAGGAGTGGGCCATTTCTATTACAAACAGCAACAAATGGCTTTTCCTCCCCAGTGTCTTGATTTTTGTCAGTAATGGGAACCTTACGAGCTGAAGTGTTGGAAACTATCAGTAAACTTCCCTCATAACACTAAAAATAAAGAAAAAACATTGTGCTGGATATTTCCACGGTATGAAATAAGAAGAGAGGAATTAAAGTTTAAAAGCTGCAGTTTCCTCTCTGAATCTTGGAGAATTAAAAAATGAGGACTTTGTAATATCTGCACTCTGGTGTAACTTATTTGAGAATGGTTTTAGATAAGTTTTACGTAGTTATTTTAAAATAAGACTTCTAAAATGCTTTTAATGCAAAAGATGCTTAAAAATGAAAATAGGTGATGATATTGTTTACTGTGGATTTGATGAGCCTGTGGTTCTTTGCTCGTTTTCCTGCAATGGTGGGTAACCAGCCTCTTCGAGATGCTGACTCACCGTATGGAGAATGTGAGGGCTCAACATGAGATGTTGAAAGCAGAGATGATGTAAGGGTAGAGAAAGTTTTCTGCCTTTGATTCCAGGAGAGGGTAAATGGTTCCTGCAGTGTAAAGCTGATGGCATAACTATAGAAAATTAATTTGCCTTGTCATTGCCTCGGTGTCCTGAACTCAGAGAATAATATTACTTCAATACATTGCAATTGCACCTTCCACTGTGTAATGTCCAGTGAAAACAGCTGGTGAAAACATAGCAAAACGTGGCATGTGGAGCTGAAAGGCATACAGGAATCTATGAGCTGTTGCAGTCTCAGTAAACAATTTCATTTCTTTCTGCTGTCACTGCTGCCTTACAGGACTACGAGAAAGCCTTGTTCTTCCCGTGCAAAGCAGCCGAGCTGGTGAATGACTATGGAAAGGGCTGGAGCTTGAAGTACCGTGCAATGAGCCAGTACCACATGGCAGTGGCCTATCGGAAGCTGGGGTGCCTGGCAGATGCTATGGGCTGCTGTGAGGTACTGGGGGTGCAGCACTGTGGGGCAGAGGTGGGATCTCACCTACAGGACTGGGGGGAAGAGATACTGTGGCTTCCATACGCTCTAGATCTTCCCACTGCTTTCCAGTCTTAGAGCTGTGGTTTCAGTAGCCTTAAAAAAGATCCTCACCTTAACAAGATTGTGCTGTTCCCTTGGAGTTGGCCTTCCAGCGGCTGGGGCGTCAGTCCCAGCCCTGCTGTTCTGAACCAGGAGCAAGCTCTTTTACTGACCAAAGCCAATTCCTTCCAGGAGTCCATGAAGATTGCCCTGCAGCATGGCGACCGGCCCCTGCAAGCGCTGTGTCTGCTGTGCTTTGCAGACATCCACCGTAGCCGCAGAGACGTGCAGGTACATCTGGCTCTCTTCTGGCTGGGGTGATGGGGGCGTGGCAGGAGGGTGTGAAGAGCAGGCCAGAGCAAAACCTGTGCCTTTCTCCCTGCTTCTTCAGACAGCCTTTCCCCGGTATGACTCCTCCATGAGCATCATGAAGGAGATCGGAAACCGTCTGGGCCTGGTCCAGGTGCTGCTGGGAGTGACAAAGTGCTGGATTATCCAGAAGGAGCTGGACAAGGTCAGTTACAAATTCATTTCTACATCCGTTTTTTTAGACTAGATTGAAGTATGTTGTCTTTTTTGGAACACCACACCCCCATCCCAAAGCCTGTACCCCTTGGTTCTACCAACAAGGTCTTGTTGCCTGTAGTTACACTTCTCCAAATGGTTCATCTCAGCCAGAAATATGTTGCTAACTGGATTTAGCAAAACATCCTTTGTGAGTCAGGCTGCTAACTTACAGAATGGTCTCACTGATCCCTCTGATGACTTTAAGCACCACAATGAGGGATGGAATCCTCCTTCTGCCACTGTGGGCAATCAGCTTATGGTTACACTTTGAAATAGGTTCCCCAGCCTGCTTGTTAGCTATGCAGCTGAGCTTATTGTTGTGGTAGTGGTGATGTTTAGACAGCTCTACAGCTCCACCATGTGCTTTGCAGACAAACATGGTATCAAATTCCTAGAGAATTATATAGGTATACAAAGGTATATAAACTGTGATGTGCAATAGAGAAACGAGAGGTTTTGACAACTGACAACAGGTCAACATAGTACAAGTAAGTGATCTCTTTTGAAAATGCTCATCAGAGTGCATGTGTTCAGATGCAGATAAAGCAGTTTGCACTGCAGGAACATTACAGAGTGACATCCTCAAAGGTTATCCTTGTAGTGCTGAAGAACCCAGTATGCCTGGGATGCTGGTTTGGGTGCGGCTGTGATGCAAATTCACTCAACACCAATAAAAGACACAAAAGAGTTCAAGATGCTGTCAGCATCTGCATTGCCTAAGGCAGGGAATCAATTTGATGAGAGACACCTTGCAACCTCAGTAAGTAAATGCTGTTTGCAATGGAATAATAAACCAGACTTAAAAAGCTTTGCTCAGTGCAATATTCATAATTAGAAAGATGGGACAGGACTCAGTAGTGGGTATCCCCATGGGAGAATATTCAGAGCAGTCATCAAACACCTGCATCCACTGGTCACACCTCCAGCTATTGCCACCCTCTGGAATCACAAGCAGTTCCCACGTTGTGAGAGCCTGGTGAGGGCTTTGTGCAGCTTTCTGATCTCACTGACAGCCACAAAAGAGGAGAATGAATGGGGGAATCTTGTATTCTGTTCTAGGCATTGGAGATAAGTCTGCCCTCGTGGGTCATGAATCTTATAGATGTGAACTCCTCAAATGTCACAACTCTGCCTGTTCCTCAACTTCCCAGGCCCAGCTTCCATTTCTTGTGCTATTCATGTCAATATCAGTTACCTAATAAAGACATTTGCTAAGTTTCCACTTGCAGATTCCCTATTCTTGTCCTAGCTTCCTCCACCTTCTTAGGCTTCTCAGCCTGTTAGCACCTTTACTTTCACTTGCATATAGTCTGTAATGCTGCAAACCCTCCCAGGCTGCAGTCACAGCCTGCTTGACCAGACTCCTGTACATCCTCTGTTCAATACAAACTGTCTGCTGGACTTTTCAGCATCTCTTCCCCCACCCCACAGGCTTCACTTTTGTTCTTAGTCCTGGTCGTTAATTTGAGTGCACAGGGGAGACATGGAGGAGTGTGGTGTGGTGTGCTGGTGGCACTGATCCCTTTCCTCTCCTCCCATACGAGTGAAATGGGAGCTGCCCAGCAATTGTTGAGGATGGGGAGGTTTGGTTTTGCTTGCACTTCACCCCAAGCCCACCGGGCACCTGTGACAGAGTCTGAGTAAGTCTGTCTTCTTTCTGCTCAGAAACACCAGCCTCTGCCAGAATAACACCCTTGCCTTGGCACTGTGTGGCTGGAACAGCAGTGCTGCCCTTGGACTATTTGTGGTCTTTCAGAAGCCAGGTTTTTCTTATGGATGAACTTCTGAGAGAGGAAGGAAATCCCCTTGCAGTGCCACTTGCTTAGTCTGATTCTACTCTGCACCTCTTTGCCACATGCCCTGAAGAATTCCCACAGAGCGTTCACGTGCGTCTGAGCTTGATGTGTCCCACTGGGAACTGATGATGCACAATTTGCATTTACAGGCTCTGGAAAGCATTGAGAAGGCCCAGGAGCTGGCAGAGGGACTGGGGAACAAGGTAGGAGGATCCTACAGCTTCTCTGCAGCACTGTCCGCGGGTTTCTGCCAGGCAGCTTAAGGAGCCAAGAGTTTGAAGTATCCAGACTTTTTATTACTCGTTAACAAGTTGGTGCCTGGGACTGACATTGTTGTGGAGTGTTTGGCTGTGGGCAGTTGCACGGATGATTTTCAGTGTGTGGGTTTGAAAAGGGAGGGAGAAGCCACAGCAGGATAAATAAAGGGAAGTAGAAAGCAGAAAAAAAAAGGGGTATGAGAGTGCTAGAGAAACTGGGGTCTTGTCTTAAAAAATATGACTGCCCTTGTAGACCCCCAAACAAGGCTCCTTTTCCCAGTGAACTAAGCCAATCAAGACAGAGAGTTGAGATATTTGCTTTATTTTAGTTCTGCTGGATGCTAGGCGATAAATCACAACTCCAGCCCCTGTGAGCTCAGTCAGCAGCAGTATATATATAGTACACAAATAAGCTAAATATGATTGCTTATGTGATTTTTACAGCACACCAATCTTTGTACACATGCTCCATCAATTACCTGTTTTATTCTACTAAAGTGGTCCTACACTTACACTGAAATTATTCTTCTAGAGGCGTGATTGAAATTATTAAAGTAACAACAGGTTATGCTGGGGACACCTTGACGTTTTGATCTTTGTCCAAATCAGTCTCTGGCTTAAGCCAGAAAGAGGCATTAGCTACACAGGCTGACAGAATTTTACTGTCTTTATATACTTCTCTTAAGTATGTGCCTTGTTTCTGATTATTTTAACCTTTGAGATCATGCTGTCCTCTGGCCTTAAGCTACCTTATTACCCTGGTTTCAGACCAGTTAATTCTAGGTTTATTCAGCCTAAAAGGTTTTAACTCGGTCCTTCTGAGCACAGTGTGAGCAGCAGCTGGACTCTGCTGGCAGGTGGCACAGGGGAGTGGGACATGCTCTGTGTCACAGGCAGCTCAGGAAAGCCCCAATGGCCAAAAAGGCTGCAGGCCCCAAACCTGCTGTTCTCCTCTTGTGATACAGAAAAGTAAGGTTAATGGCAAGAAGAGCTGAAGCACCAAATGTCCTTTGTCCAGTCCTATCCCTTGAGCAGCTTTGTGTGCTGATGTTTGTCTCGCTGGATGATGGGGCTGTGCTCATTGCCACTCGTTACTGGCCTGTCTTCACTGTATGTTTCTGCCCTTGGTGTGCAGCTTGGCCTGCTGAAGCTCCACTGCCTGTGTGAGAGGATCTATCGCACGAAGGGACAGCAGCGAGAACTGCGTGACCACGTTGTGAAGTTCCATGAATGTGTGGAGGAGATGGAGCTGTACTGTGGCATGTGTGGAGAGTCCATTGGGGAGAAGAACAACCAGCTCCAGGCACTGCCTTGCTCCCACGTCTTCCATTTAAAGTAATGAGCTGGAGCTGCTAAAGATCACAAGGATCTTTAGCATAGGGAAGAGCTGTTGGTGCCCAGAGCAGGACAGTCCTACACCTGCCTTTGTCCTACTTCCCTAGACCATGCAGGATATCATTGCAGGGAGATGGAGCCATCCCACTTTGGCCCTCAAAACGATTGTTCACTGTTGTCCTTCACCTTGTAGGTGCTTAGCCCACTGCACAGATTGAATTCCCCCAGGGCAATGGGTTCTTCCCTTCCAGGGGCGGTTTGGATTTTTCCCCTGAATCCTCACGTCCCTGGCTAGCAGTACTCTGAGCTGAAGGAGCTGTTCCCTCTCTTACTGTGGTACTACCCTGACAGAAGCTGTGCCATCATCTTCTGTTTAGAAGAAACGTTACCATTTAATTCTGAAAACGGGGAATTTAAAAATGGCAGCCTCGGGATGACCCCCAAAGTTAGGATCAGACTCCTCCGCCTGTAGGGGTGGAAGGTGCCGAGAAGCGGCGGCTCGGGAAGATGCCCGGGGAGCGCCCCGGGTACCACAGAGAACAGCAGCGGGCGCTGTTCCTGTCGAGCTCCGTCCCGACCACCCTCCTCCCTTTGCAGGTGCCTCCAGACCAACGGGACCCGCGGCTGCCCCAACTGCCGCCGCTTGTCGGTGAAGCCCGGCTACGTGTGACCCGCCGCCGGGCGGCAGGGGGTGCGGGAAGGCGTCGGTCGCACCCTTGCTCCGAGCTCGGCGGGGCCGCCTGGGCTCCTCTCCCCGCCCCCGCGGCTCTGTACGGGGCTTGTCGGCAATAAAGGGAGTGGACTGGAGAGTGCCCGCCCTAAGATGGCGGCGGGGCCATCACTCAGCACATTTCCCGGCGCATTTGACATGCGCGGCCGCTCCCCGCCGCTCTCGGATTCGCCAGAGCGCGGGGCCACTGTCGGGGCTGCGGGGCCGCTCTCGGGGCTGCGGGGCCGCGGGTGGGCCGGGTGACAAAGGGTGCGCGGGGCCCTCCGGCCGCCTGTCCCGCTGCCTCCCGCTGCCTCCGGCTCCGCTGCCGGCTCCAGCAGCGAGCAATCTGCCGGCCCGAAGCCGCCGCGCCGCGCTCTTGCCGGCTGCCTGGCGCAGGGAAGATGGCGTCCGTGTGGGACGAGTCGGAGGTGAGGGGCCCGTGGCGCGGAAGCGGGGGCCGGGCCGGCCGGGGAGGGGGGTACAGCGGGGCCGGAGGGAGGGAAGCAGGCCGAGGCCTAGGCCGGGCGCGTCCGGAGCGTGGGTGACGCCGCCGTTGTGCCCCCGCAGGATGGCGTCGGCGAGGAGGTGCTGAAGATGTCCACGGAGGAGATTGTGCAGCGCACGCGCCTCCTCGACAGCGAGATCAAGGTAGCGCCGGGAACCGAGTGGGGATCGGGGCCGGGAATCGAGCGGGGGCCGGGGCCGGGCTGGACTGGCTGCTGGCGGCGGGGCCGCCCCTAGGAAGCCCTGCGTGGCTAGTGATTGATTTAGGTGTGAGGGGCTCAGCGCAGCAGAGTCGAGGGTGATGAAAACGAAGGTGCAGTTTATTAGTTCGAGAAGGGAAGAGCGAGAGCCGAGGAATCATAGAATGATTTGGCTGGAAGAGACGTTTAAGATCATCAAGTCCAGCCATTAACCCTACACTGCCAGGGTCCCTAAACCATGTCCCCCAGCACCACATCTACG
>JAOEGS010010414.1:0-12306 GCA_025447755.1 Corythornis vintsioides
CCAGGCTAAAGAGCCCCAGCTGTCTCAGCCTCTCCTCAGCAGGGAGATGCTCCACTCCCTTCAGCATCTTGGTGGCCCTGGGCTGGACTCTCTCCAGTAAATCTCTGTCTTTTCTGAACTGGGGTGCCCAAAACTGGACACAGTACTCGAGGTGGGGTCTCAGCAGTGCAAAGTAGAGGGGGAGGAGAACCTCCCTTGCCCTGCTGGCCACACTCCTCCTAATGCACCCCAGGATGCCATTGGCCTGTTTGGCCGCAAGGGGGCATTGTTGGCTCATGGCCACCCTCCTGTCCGCCAGGACCCCCAGGGCTCTCTCCAGAGCTTCTTTCCAGCAGATTGGCCCCCAGCCTGTACTGATCCATGGGGTTGTTCTTCACCAGATGCAGCACCTTACACTTGCTCTTGTTGTGCTCATTATTAGCAAGACCCAAGCTGACTGAAAAACAGGTCCTGCAATGCAGCTGCTCACAAGGGAAGCACCATTATTGAAGTGGTGGGTGTAAGCACACACACTGTTAGCCCCCAGCTGACCATGGAAACTCCTCCTAGAGAAACTGAAGATGTTGCCCCATGAGAAGTGGAAAGCTGCATCCAGGAGAAGAAACCTGAGAGGCTTGAGCACGTGCAAAATTAATCAGCAAACAAGTTCATGTCTCTTCACTCTCCTGCTATTGGAAGGTTTCCTGCTGCTTTCGTTGATTAAACAATTCCTAGTTGGCTCAGTGATAGAAAAATTAAGCAACATATGAGGAGACAGCTTTCCCATTAGGCTGCTATTACCTTAGTTAATAATGTTTTCAGCTCGTGGTGTGAGCTAGGGCAGAGCTTTGCCCACCAGCATCAGGAGCCATGCTGCTGCTCCTGCACACTGGCCTCCTTAGGGAAGCTGCTGCTCAACGTGGTTTTGGAACACCTCATGTTTAAAAGGAACACCCTGAAAAGCACGGGCACTGCACCTTGCAAAATGTAGGGTTTGTGTTGGCCCCATTTCAGAAACTCCTATTCAAAAAGCTGGGGAGAGGGATATTCTGTGGCCAGTGCAGAAAGATGGCAGGGAGGGGGGCATTCTCATGTGGTTTCAGACACCAACTGCCTCTTCTGAACCCTCTGAAGGACCTAACCTTTCTCCATGAACTGCACAGGGTGCACATGAGTTTCACCATGTTCAAACCTGTACTCTGGCACTGCCACCTTTCTTCTCTACAACCCAGAAAAGGTTATAAAGCAGGTATGTTTATTACAGCACTGGGTGCAAGGGGAATAGCTCCTCCTGATTTACACACCATGTCTTCCCTGCAGTTTGCTCTCCACCTTTGGCTCAGAATGCAAGGTGATGCTGAGCTGGTACAGTCCAGCTGATCTCAAGAGGCTCCTTTCTGTCTCTTTTTGTCTCAGAGTTCCCATTATCTAAAAGGACCAAGGTTAGTAGATAGGCTGTAGCTGCTGCAGCTGCAGAGTTAATATAACCATGTAAAAAAATTAAAGAGAACAAAGAGACTGTGGATACTGTGGATCCTTTATAATGCAGAATCACCCCCAAGAAAAAACAATTGTTTTTAAGGCTTGTCAATAAAACCTTTTAAAATTCTTTTTATTTGAGACACAGATTTTTTTAAAACTATATGGCATTTTACTGTGGTTTAATCTACTTTGAAACTGATATTAGCAGAATGAGTGAACATTGCTATAAAACATGGTGTGCATCTCTTAAGTCATGCACAGAAGGTAATTACTCCTAGAGCACTGGTAGCCAAGTCACAGGACAGCCAGTTACATTCACTGCTGAAAAGGAAGGATACCAAAATGTGATGCTTTGCCACTAACCTTTAGAAAATGGGATTTCAACACTAAAGG
This sequence comes from Corythornis vintsioides, assembly GCA_025447755.1. Lineage (NCBI taxonomy): Eukaryota > Metazoa > Chordata > Aves > Coraciiformes > Alcedinidae > Corythornis > Corythornis vintsioides. The sequence continues at coordinate 1,855 of JAOEGS010010414.1, forward strand.
AGACTAATGAAATGATAGGTCCTAAAGTTGAAAGAAGCAAAGCCCTTTTAAATGCTATTAGAAGAAATTCTAATTTGAGAGGTGTGAATATCATTGAACAAAAGGACACTAGGAAAGCAAGGCGTAAATATGGCTGAAATTAAATTTTTCAGGGTGCAAATGCACATCTTCACAGTTTAGAAATCTGACCTCATGCAAACAAGGGCAACTAATCTCTCACAGATGGTGTGTACAAGATGACATGAGCTGTACAGAGGAGGAGCAAAGACTTACACCGTGTCGGTTTGGTTTATGTGTATTTCAGAAACATGAAGCCTCCAAAAAATGTGTCTGGTTTTACCAGGAGCGAATAAGAAGATAGGAATTATAATTGGGAATATTATTTCTCCTTAGGAAATGAGGCAAATTATCATTTTACAACAGTCTCCCATATTCCAGGTGAGGTTGGCCAAGGCTCTGAGCAGCCTGCTCTAGTTGAGGGTGTCCCTGCTCACTGTAGGGGGGCTGCACTAGATGCCCTTGGGAGCTCCCTTCCAGCCCTAAACACTCTATGATTGCATCTTTCCATCCCCACACCATCCCACGGGTCCGGAGCGCTCCCAGCCCGGGGCAGCCCCTCTCGCCGCCGCCGGGTGTCGCCAGAGCCCCGCGGGAGCCACCCCGCTGCCGCCGGGGACCGGGGAATGAGCGCTCAGCCCCGGCACCCTCCGGCTGCCAAAAGGGGATTTTTTTTCACGGCACGGGGCCGTTCCAACTCCGCCATCCCGCTGCCAGTCATGCCACAGCAAAGCTAATTAACGTCAAGCTTTCAAAGCATCCGTGTTAAAGGTGACGAGGAGGAGGTAACGTCTCGGCAGAGCTCCTGCTATGGCTGCCTGGGGCCGTCCCGGTGCCTTTGTGCCCGACACCGCCCTGCCCGCCCGGGCAGGACTGCAGAAGAGGGATGCTGCGCTCTCAGACCGCTTTTAACGGCTGGGCGAGGATCACGCCCAGCAATGATCCGGCCAGTGAGGAAGATGAGGGCCGGCTAGAGGCGGGAGAAGGCAGCTGAGCGCAGCGGGACGCCAAAGCCATTCGGTGCCCAGGTGGCTGAGGCGGCCGCCGGGGCCGCCCTTTTCCCGCCCTTTTCCCGCCCACTGCGGCCCGCCCAGAGCCTGCCCGCCCGCCCGGGGCCGGTTACGCAGCGGCGGCCGGAGCTGCAGCCGCCGCCGCCCGTTGCAGCGCCGGCGCCGATGCCTCCTGCGGTGGCCCGGCAGGAAAGATGGCGCCGTCCAACGTCCTCAAGTGTTGCCAGAAGGTGTTGGCCTGGGTGCCCGTGGCCTTCATCGCCCTGGTCGTGGCCTGGTCCTACTACGCCTACGTGGTGGAGCTGTGTGTGTGTGAGTGGACGGGTGGGGTCGCGGGCACCGGGAGCTGCCAGCCGGGCGTGAAAGGACCTCTCACCTCCCGCCTCCTCCGGGGCCGCCGTCTCCTCTGCGCACCGGCTGCCTTTCCTTGCCCTTCGTTCTTCCTTCAGGCAGCGAGAGGAGACCCTCCTTTAGGCGCTTTTTCCTTGGCCGGGTTTACCTGTTGTCCCCCCCGCCTCAGGCACCCTGGGGCCGCTGGCGAGAACGCGGCGAGCGGGCGGCGGGAGCCCGCCCTGAGGCGCCTGCTGGCGGCACCGTCCCGGGGTCGCCTCTGGGGGAACGAGGAACGGGAAGAATCCCGGGAAGAACCGGGGAGAAGAGATGCAGGCTGGGGGTCCGGAACCCCTCGGGTAGCCGGGGAGAGGCAGGGACCTTTCAGGAAGCTGTGAGGGGACAGAGACCCCGCCAGGACTGCCGGAGCCCATGTTGAGATCATCTCTCCCCGGGAGAAGTTTCCCCTCTTGTTTTTCTCTTGTAATCAGACTTCCCGATGTGTCGAATAACTCCTTGGCCACCTCAGGGCTATATTTATTAATTAAGAAGCCCTGTGTCATTGAAACATAATGAGGCTGATCACATCCCACTTAAGCGGGCAGGGGAAAGGATTTAGGGCTTACAAGGTTTTGTCAGGGCACTTCAGGGCTTTCTGGACGAGAGCTCTGTATGATGTAAATCTGATTTGCAAGCAGTGCCGGTCAGGATGAATTTTACCTTTTTTTTTCTGTCTTCAGGGGGAAACTTGTGTCCAGGAGGGTGTTGGTTTTCCCCGAGCAGGCTGAACAGAGCAGCAGTTATGCAGTGTTTGTCCGACTGAAACTTGGAAGCAGTGTAGGAAAACTAAGGAACTCATTACTGAGCCTTTGGCATGTTTAAGTAAGAAAGCTGAAATGGAAAGAAAAAAAAAAAAGTGTAATTTTAAGCTAAGTCCACTTAGAGTCTATAGGTCCTTGCTGTGTGCTTTGATATCCCTAGCTACAAAGAAAAGGCTTATGTGTACTTTTCAGCTGGGCATGCTTGTAAAGACATCTTTTCATTAGAAATAATCAGTTACTTTTTTTCTGCATGACTCAGGTCTTTTGATAACTTTTCTGTGGTATTTCACAGCCTTTTGCATTAGCTTTATGTGTGTGGACTGGAACATAAAGTACAGTAAAAAAATATATATATATATAAAATTATTTGGACTTAAAATAGTAGAAATATAGCAATAACTCCTGTTAAGATACTACGTTATATGTTGATGTGAGAGTTGTAAATATGTCAGTTTGTGCAAACTTGCCAGATTACTATGGTTTAGATGTCCATCTCTGTGAGTAAATAGTACTGGTTTTATGGGAATATCATTGGAATATTCAACTGTAAACACTTGGAACCACATTTTTAGACAATGTTAAGTACCAGAGGTTTGGGGCATGGGTAGTTGTTACAGTAGTCCTCAGAGGGCTGTGAGGTTACAGACTTGTATTTATGTGTTGTGAGGGTTTTCTGTAGGCATCACAGTCTGACTGGTATGACAACAGGCAAATGTGTTCTTAAGCAGAGAACTAAAAGTCCCTGATTAGGAGACTTTCCCAGGGTCACACACATGGTCTCTGGCTGAATTGAGACCTTGAGGGTGGTGGCTCAGTGGCACAGGCTTCCCCAGGGAGGTGGTTGAGGCCCCATCCCTGGAGCTATTGCAGGTGAGGTTGGCCAAGGCTCTGAGCAGCCTGCTCTAGTTGAGGGTGTCCCTGCTCCCTGCAGGGGGCTGCACTAGATGACCTTGGGAGCTCCCTTCCAGCCATAAACACTCTTATGATTCTAACTCAACCTCCCAAGTCCTATTTCTGTGTCTTGGTCACTGAGTAGAGGCAGGACTGGGTGCTGGTGGATAATTTCTCCTTTACAAACAGAGAAACTGCAGAGAGCCCTCCCGAGGTCATTAGGGTTTCATTTGTGTGAAAATTATTGGAAGGGTTGGCTCTAGTTTATGTGAGAACTTTAACATTTATAAATCTGACACTTCTTGCTCCCAAATCAGCTTTGTTCTGTCTGCAAGTAAAATTAAGAAAATGTGATCATGTAATAAGAAAATTGCTTTTTTAATTATTTTTTATTGCTGTCACTGAATTTTACAGGTGTTACCTGTCTAAATCATATTGCTGACCAATAATTTTACTTTTTCTGTGGTGGCTTTTGGTTTGCTGGCTTCTAATCTGTTGAATTTTGTTATGCTATTGATAAAAGGCCATCTTGTTAAGGGAGAGGAAAGGGATTATTTTTGTGTTTAGGTTTTTTGGTGGTGGGTTGTTTGGTTTGGCTTTGGTTTTCTTTTTCCTTTGTGTGCTTTTACACTGTAGTTCACACCAGCATAGAGAAGATTTATAGTGAAATACAGAATTTTCTGTCTCTCTTGTTAGGTATGTTTACTTCCAAGTTGAAGATGGTGAAGTTTGGGTTGTTTCCTTCATCACCTCACCTGTTTGCTTTCAGTTTTGCTTCTCCATGCTGCTTGCCCCACCCTCCTCTGCTGGGGTGCTCACATGTTGCCCAGTGTCTTGTTTTTGGTGTCTGCACTCAGTCATACTTTGTAATTCACTGCTAGGATGTGTTTACTTGGTCATGCCTCTTCTGTACCCCTCAATTATCTTCCTTACATCCTGGCTGTGAACACGGAAGAGGAGTGATGTGGGTAAGACAAAAGGAGACTCATGAGCCAGTCTGTTGTTTTCCTCCAGTGGAAACTGCCAGCTCTAAAGCATTGCTGTTGTGTGCTGGTGAGCACTGGCTTGTTTGGACCACTGTTGGAAAGGTAAAACCAGCTCTTTCTCCCCAAATGCACAGAAGCTGAGGGAATGTCAGCAGAGTGGCAGAGAACACATGTAGCTGAAGAACTGCTGCAAACTTGAAGCAACATCTCACTCAGATTTTTGAGTTTTAAAGTAGAAATCTCTTGCTGGATGTTATCTTCTCACACACCACTTGCTCAGAGCTCTGTTTGCAAGAATTCACAACCAAAAGTATATACAGGGTTTTGTAAATTAGCTTTTCAGTAGTTTAGACCCATTTCATTTGGTCTTTTTTTAGCAAAACATTTTGCTTTTAACGTTGCTTTTGTAAACAGTGCCTGCATTATGCTGTTTGTGAATTGCACTGATTGTGTCTGCTTACCACATCCCTTGGAAGCTTAGGAAAAATCATTCTCTTGTGGTTCATTTTCACTTATGACTATTTGTACCTTATTACATACCACAAACATTTTTGGAGCTGATGGGCTATAACACAGAGTGGCTAAAAAATGGTCAGAAGACACTGTTTTGTCACACGTGGTAGGAGTTTGTGGGTGAAGCCAGTTGTTCTCCTGCAGGCAGCCCTGTTGCTGAAGCAGTAGCAGAATTTGGTAGTGGAGTCTGCACTGAGGAAATTTGCTTGGTTTTCACCCAAACCAGGACAACAGCTTTGGCTGAATTGTCTGCAGATTGTAGCTAAGGTGTCCTGGCTGGTTTTACTTTGAAAAAAAAATAAAAAGTAGATTAAAATCTTCCTCAGGGTAGGGTTTTATTTCTATAAGGAGAGCTGTATGTGCTGAAAAAGCACAGAACTGGCTCTTCTTATAGCTCCTGGTCCAGGAGGAGAATGGCTTGGTGGATGGATTTGCTAATCTTATAAATGTATGAGTGTTTTCATGACTCAAACTCCACAAAGTAAAGGGAAAATTGATTTTGAAATCCACTGGAGTAACCAGTTGTATGTTTTTTTCCATAGCATCTGTTTTCAGAAAGCCTTGTTGCTTGTTTTTTTAAGAAAGTGCCATATCTAATATGTCTAAAACCCTGGCAAACAAAGCACTTTGTAATTTAGAATTCCTATCTTCATCTTAACTGTACAAATGGAACTCCTTACTGTTCCAGGAGACTGTGCTAGCTCTTGGCATTAGGGAGGTGGCTCTGATCTCCCCAGAGCCCAGTCCATGAGAGAAGCAGGTGGTGATCTGTTGTGATGCTCCCATTTGAAGAGTCTGTTGCATCAACAGAGTCAGGAATTCCATCTGCCTCCTCCAGATGAAATCCCCACTAAAAATGCTAATGCAGTCACTATCCAGCAATGGCAAGGTGATATTAACATAAACAGCAGTGTCACTAACTTCTGATTTCAAGCTCCAGAAGAAGCTGAAGTACCAGCACTGAAATACACTGGATGTTAAGCATGCAAAAAGCTGTAGGAGCTTTCTGTATGTCTTTAGTTGGAACAGTGAGCTAAAAAGTCACTTTAATTTCCCATCAGGGGTTTTACTTCATCACCAGTTTTCCTACAAGATGCTGTGGATAAAAGGACCAGAATTTCTTGGGTTTTCACAAGATGCATTTTTCTCTCTTTCATATATATGACTTTAATAGAAACATTTGCAAATTAATCATGGGCCACTTTTCTGTCTGAGCTGAATCTCCACCAAGTTGAATAAATAGGATAATGAGACTGCAACAAATGCATTTGTTCATTTAGGAGGGAGGGAAGGGAAAAAAGAGGTAACAAAAAAAGGAAAAGTAATAAAAACCCAGCTCTTTAGAACACAAAAATTGAGATGGAAATAATAATTCATCTGCAGTTAGGCATGCTGCTGCTGTAGAGAGAATGATGCAAACTTTACATGTAAGTAACCTTGAAAAGAACAGACATTTGTTTGAAGAGACCAGAATAGACACTTATTTTACCAGCTGGCTTGCAGCTAGTTTTAGTAGACAAAACTTTTGTTAATTGCTGCAGCTACTGCCTTGTCAAAGGGAGCACACAGAGAACCTGGTATTGTACCATTATTCATGACAAGTAGCCTTTGCTTTTAGATTTGTCAAATTTGGATTTAAAAAAACCACTAAAAAAACCCAAGAAAAACAAGATAAGTGAAGTATATTCCCACAATGCTGGTTTTGGTGGTACCTGAAGGCTTTCACTTCTATTGGTTTGTGATTTGCAGATTTACCTGAGCATTACAAAAGAACCCAAAACATCCCAATTCCTTTTCTGTTCAGAGCTGAAAAATCCTATGTAATTATTTATATGGATCTTTTTTTTTACAGTATTTGGAAAAGGTCACAGGTTGTGCAGATGATTTCTGTGTTTTGGGGTTTGTTTGTTGGGGTTTTTTTATGTGTATAATTTTATCAGTGTAATCTGTTGCTCCTTAAGCTTCATGTCTTTCTTTTTAACAACAATATGTTTTTAAAAGCTTGAGTTCAGCCTAGTAATTGCAAACAGGTATGAATTTGCTGTGTTGTAGGGCACATACTTGCTGCCATGCTTCAGCTGCTGGGTTTTGTGATGCTCTCCTCTCCTGCTGTGTGCTTGTTCTCTTGCTGCCCAACCCCTCTGAAGTGTTCAGGCAAGTGGATGCACCTCCTGTGCAGCTGTATTACAATATCATCCTAGGAAGATGACAGAAAATGTTAATTCTTAATAATTAATTAATATATAACGAATAATGTAAATATATAAATAAATATATAGTAGTAGATGCTTACATGCATCAAACTCTACTTGTTTCTTGTTAGACAGCTTGCTGCTCCTGCTGTGTTACATCCAGTGCTTTGCCATGAGAGCCCTAACCTTTCATTTCTTCTGTAAATATGTTAATAGTAAAAATATCAAAATATTATTTATTCATATTTACAAGCCCAGTGTATTGAAGACACGAGTTCCCACCCATTAAACTTTTCCAAAGCTAGTAGATTTTATTTAAAAGCCATGTAATTTAAAAACATAACTTCCTCAAAGAAGTATTCAAAAGCTTGTCTTACTAATATCTTTGTGGGAGTTCATGTAAATTACATTACTAGCTGCTATGTGGTTGTGTTGCTGGCAGAAAAAATAGCTTTTCTCATTGCAGGTCATTCCATATTTAATCTTGGGTCACAAATACCAATCAAACCTGACCAATGCTAAAAAAAAAATAAATTAACTTCAAACCTCATTTGAGGAATCCAGTGACCTAATGCATGAAAGGAGGTCAGCTTGCTGGGCAGCTTGATTTTTCCCATTACCCCATGAACTTGGCAGCATCAAAGCCTTTCTGTCAGGAAAGAGTGACTAATACAGTGTAATGAGATTTACAAGGAGATTTTTCTCCACAGAGTTTCACAAGGAGATTTTATCTTAATATTTGAGGAAACACTTGTTGCCAGCAGAGTCAGGAAATAAATAAGGAGACAGGTACCTGTGTGAGCAGGTAGATGATCTGCTCAGCCCAGCAGCCCAGCTTCAGGATGAGGTTTTGAGGCTCCAGGCTGAAGTGAAAGGACTCAGGAGAATCAGGGAGAGTGAAACTGAGATTGACCACTGGAGTGGGCATGGTAGAAGGAGAGCACCTCCCTTACCTGCTTCTACTCCTCAGGTAGAAAAACAGATATGAGGCCCTTCTGGTAGACACTCAGCTTTATGTGACCTTTGCATTTAAGTTGGATTGACTGACAGTCACAACCATAAATTAGTGTTCTTTCTCTCAGAAAAAAACCCAACTAAATAAATTACAGTGACTCCTTAATGACAATGAAAAATTCTGTTGCAAGAATTAATTTTATTTTGGGGTTTGTTGGGTGAGTGGGATTTTTTTTGTGTGTGTGGTTTTGTTTTTTACTTTAAATATATTGATGGTTTCTAATATTACCTGCAGAACACCTAATCTTGTGCAGGGAGGCAACTTCATGCAACATATGAGACTCTATCATATCAAAGTCCTAGTAGCATCTTACTGCAGAACCACTGGAGTTGCTGCTAACACAAAAAGCCCTTTCAGAAGAAAATCAAGTTACATTAGGTTTCTTTAGGCAATGATGGTAAATTGAAAGTGAATAGTGCTTCTCAGGGAACAGGGTTTTCAGGGACAACAAACCTGGTTATGTTGCTGCAGCTGAATGCTAGTTTCATATGCAGAAAAAGCAGTTATTTGGGCTAATACATCTCTTATTACTTTATGATTCTTAGTGTGGCTGGTAACAAATAACAAAAAAAGATCTGCAGTGCTGCTTGAACTGCCTTAGAGGAAATAATCATTCATTTTACCTGGCCCTGTGATAACTTTTCCCTGAGTTCTGCAGCAGTGGGCATGGGGATCATCCCCCAGAGCCACCTCTCCTGCCTCACCAGCCTTAATAATGCATTAATTGGAAAGTGGGGTCCTGTTCCTGGAGATCTGGTGTAAAAAATGCATTGATTTAGTGATATAAACCACATTTATTTACCTCGATTTAGAAGATAAACCAAACAGAGGAGTGGAGAGGTGATGAGGTCTTCATGCTCTGGCACTGCCCTGTAACAGAATTCATTTTACTGTTTGCTGAAGGAAATTCACTCATTGCCTGTCCCACTTGTGTCAGTAAGTAATGTTTCTGCCCTATTCTTGTGAGTGATTAAGGTCTACATGGGCCAAGGGGAATTAGGCTCTCATCAATCTGTTATTCTTTCAGTTAAATGCCACTCTCTGAACAAATTAAAAACCTGGGGTAGTGTCAGTGGTGCTTGTCTTTGCAGGCAGGGTGTGCTCTTTTAGCCTTTTGCTCGTGCTGGTGAGCAGAAGATCAACTTTGCTGTATAAAATGAAGTCAGGAAAAGATCCATTCCTCATTATTTTTCAGGAATGCAGTGTCTGAGGAATAAATCCAGCAATGGGAGTGGTGTGAGCAAATAAGTGCAATATATTACAGTTGCATAGTAAGTGCAGCAGCTCCCTCTGTTCAGCATTACCTGGGCTGATGAATGAAGGGATAAAAGGGGATGAGGATGTAGGAGAGGAGTGAACTATGCCTCAGTAATTCAGGTCAGGGAAAAAAAAAGTCAAAAATAATATGTGACAAGAAAAGAGAAGTAGTGGGAAAAAAATAAGAGTGTGAAGTAGGTTACATGTACCAGAGTTTCATAGGGACTTCTGTAAGAACATCTTTTATTTCATTTTCTGCTTTCCAGTGGCACATCTGTTGGCCTGGTTGCTGACTCAGAACACTTTTCTAGGTGCATTTGTGAAGGTGAATACGCAGCAGTGATGATCTCATTCATGTCTGTGGGAAGGAGTGTGCTCACTTGGTGAGGAGCAGGGAACTGGGGCTCTTCAGCTCTTCCACTGAGTCACCAAGCCTCAGGGGCTGGTAGGAGGAACACAAACTCCTGCTTTACCCCAGAGCAGGGTAGGGAGGCTCTGCTGACTCCAGAAGTGTGCTTTGGAACCAGTCAGCTGCTTACATCTCACTTCTAGCCAAATATTTGATTCAATAGAGATTTACTGACCATGTCTCTTTTTTTTTTCTCTCTTTCAGTTACTATTTCTTCAAATGCAGAAAAAGGTAATTGGATTTATTTGGTCTTTTTAAAAAAATAAATATGTGAATAGTTTTATTGCATGCCAGTCTTGAGGGACATAGAATTGAAATGTACTCCTTTTATACAACCAGTGACCTGAAAGACTTCTGGAAGAGGAAGTTTTGTTCTTCTGCTTGCTATTTTCCAAAAAACAAAACCAAAAACCAACAATTCACAATTTCAAAAGTGGCTGCATGTTAGAATTTGACATTTCAGATCAAGTGGTTATGGCCTTTTTTTGACTAACTTTATTTAAAAGGATTCTTCATATTGGCTTGGGCAGTATATGCCTTGGTAGGTAGCACTTAAAAGATCCAAAATGAAGAAAAGCATTCCAGCATTTTTATTGTGCCATTTATTTCATTGTGAACAAAAACTATTCTACAGGATTATTCCATTTTGGAAGTTCAAAATACAGTGTCTTGTATTTTTTTTTATTAAGAATTTATTTTAAATTAAAACTATGCTTTTTTTTTTCTATAGAAATACCAATTATTGATGGATGTTGGTCATAAAATGAGATATGAAGTCTTTTTTTCATTTGAAATGAAAACCTTTTTTCATTTGAAATTAAAGCCTTTTTTCATTTGAAATTAAAGCCATCATAAGTTGTTAGAAGTTTCTTGAAAAAATGGGGATTTCTTCACCCCATTATTCATAGATTCATAGATTCATAGATATTAGGGGTTGGAAGGGACCTAGAAGATCATCTAGTCCAACCCCC
>JAOEGS010010416.1:0-14477 GCA_025447755.1 Corythornis vintsioides
AAATATATAAATATGTATTTACATTAACATATAAACCAGCATTTTCAGACAAGCATCACCATGCTTAATTGCTCAGCAAACACTTTAAATCAAAAAATACAATAAAGTATTTAATGGTCAGCTCTTTGCAGTCCCATTTGACACTACAAAGGGAACAGAGTGTTCACAGGCTCAGAAACAGTTCAGAGGAGACAGCACAATGATGCTAATGCCACTTCAATCAAACCCTAATTAATATGATGGTTTTACATTCTGACATAATTTTGCTGAAAACAGACATACCTAATTACAACATGACTTGTTTACCCAGCAGCATATAAGGTTTGGACTGTAAAAGTGACACTCACAAAACAAATGCACCCCGTAGCTTGTAATTTGCTTTGATATGAAAAACCTTGAACAAGAAAAAAAAATAATTATGCTGTGTCAGCAACCTGACAGCTACACAGACACTTCAAACGTGGCTAATTGCTTCAGGAGACCTAAATAGCAAGTATTGTAAAATAAAGGGAGGGTTTTCATATCATCTCCCATTTCTAGCAGGTCAGACTTTGATGTGGGAACTCACTCAAGGTTGTTCCACCACTCCAGGGAGATGCTGTGTCCAGCCTGATTTGTCTTCAAGGTGCAGCCCCTGCTGAGCAATGCTGAACCAAGGCTGTTCATTCAAGACTCTCTCACACTCAAGCTCACAGAAGAAACTCAATGAAAAGTCAAATATTCTCCTCCTCTTCACTTACTTTCTAAGACTCTTTCTGGTAACTCAAGTGGTATAAAGATTATGACACAAACCAGTGCCAAACAAACCACTCAGCATCAAGCATAAGGACTTTCCAAAGTCAAATATTTGTGTATATCTTTTTTTTTTTTTTCCCCTATTCTGAATATCCTAATACTTAAAATACTTAAAATTCTAACACTGTGAGACCCAAGCAACAGCATTCCACAAGTTACTCCAGGAAGATGCACCACCATCCTGCATCACCTTTATTTTTGGTCAGTATGTGTTATAATCTAAACTGGAGAAGACAGGCCAACTTTATGTTAATTATTTCAACCTTGTTGGGTTTAGTGTTAGTGTCAATTCAAACTGAATTTGAATGTGAATTCAACGTGTCAATGTGGGTTCCACACATCAGGCTTCTGTAGAAGTCATCTTCCATTTTTAGGAACCATTAAACTACAGAGGACCAGCAGCAGGTAAACAAAACTGGGAAATCAGCAGCAGGAGATAGAAAAAGAGAGGATAATGAGGATCTTGCACCATATCTGTACGTGTAAGGAATGAAGAAAAGAACATTAATGTTGCTGGCTGTCGAGTCAGAAAAAAACATATTCAATAGCTGAGACCAATCTGGAAGATATCTCATCTCTCCAGTAAAATATACTCTTAGGTGGTAAAGCAGGCATGAAGAGGAATGAAGCAACAGTATAGGTGGAAGCATCAGAACAAGAATTTCAGTCACCTCCCTAATCAAGCTCCTAATCAGGCAAAGAAAATAAAGGAAAAAAAGAAGGAAAAAAAGCCCAAGCCAAACCAATCAAATATAACTAAATAATACAAAGCAAAGCTCCCAGTCCTTGTTAGAAACCCTTCTGTGGTTCTGTTTTCCATCAGAAAATCCAATATATCAAACCAGAAATATTTCTTGCAAAGTATCCTTCTGATGACACCAATCAGGAAATAAGAACTTAAGCAGGCATTTTATATGGCAGGAATTTTACATTACTTCATAACATTATGACTTCTCATTCTAAATGAATTTTTGCTTTTATTTTGCACGGTATCATACAAGACTACAGAAGAACACATCAATCCAATATAAATGTGATTTTTGTGGGAAAGAGCAGAAATACTTTTTTCATTCTGCTTTAAACCAATCATGTTTAGCTACATTAAGCTTTCCAGCAAGATGCAAAATCCCTTTCTCACCAAAACCCTGTTCAATATTCCTCTGCTCCATCAGGTACCTCTGAGGGGAATTCTGTTTTCATGAGGTGCTGCAGAAAAGCTTTTTTGACCTTGTTTTAGTTGACAATGGAAAGCAGCCCTGTGGCAAAAGGAATACAAATAAAAATACCTACATTCATATCAGGGAAGAATTGTCAGCTCTTTGCCTCCTCTGAAAGCAAACTGCCAGATTCTTTACTAATTATGTAAACAACACTTAGAAGAGAACATCTCAAGGAAATCAAAGTGTGGAACAGCTTCCAGCTACTGATGAGATAGTAACTCCCTCCCCACTTGCTACAAGAACTCGTGTCAACTTTGCTCTTTTTTGGCACTTACCCAGAATCTTTAGAATTAAGGTTGTCTTTTTTTCAGACTTTTTCTTCCACTTGACCTTTACTGCACTTCTGCCCAAACACAAGCAAATCAAACCATATGAAAAAAAAAAAAAAACCAAACATCCAGTTCTGAGAATTAAGATCTAAATAACAAAACTTCTAAATTCAAGAGCCTTAGTCCCATTACTGCAGGTTGGACAAGATGAACTCCAGGAGGTCCCTTCTGACCTGAATTATCCCTTGGCATCATTAAAGATGAAGCAAGAGTGAGTACAGTTCACTTCTTCAATGTCTGTTTTGCCTGGACAACTCTACACTCCTCCATGGAATTGTCCTGATTTTACTTTCACCTACTTTCTCAGTTCAGAGCTGCTTCTGTGCCCACACAAAAAAAGGAGGGTTTACACCTGTAAGAAGAGAGGCCTCTAGTGTACAGCCAAGAAACAAACTGCTGTTCAGTGCATTGACTCCTCAATTTTTCTTGAAGCTCCCCAAGTAGTTTTATCCATGTTCACAAATATTTAAACAATGACTGCCAGGTAAAATTCAGCAAACTCAGGAAAAAAAAATACCAGTGAGAGTCCATCCTGATATGCTCTATTTTATCCCAGGAGGAATGAGCAGTATCTCAAGCTTACAGGGCTTCTCCTCCCACAGTGTATTTCCAGCACAGTTCTGGAGCTCTGACTTTGCAGGACCATCTGAGAACACAAATGTGCAGAACACTTACACTGAAGACTGTGAAAACCTTCATCCTGAATAAACATTTCTGCTAAAGCCACCAAGTGAAATAATCACCTGGTTTATTCCGTGTAGGTGGGTAAAATGTTTACTATGGTAATTCCAGCTCTGAAATCCTCACAGAGCTCTGTGTGCTAAAATAATACCCTAAAGTAGTAGCAGCATGATTGGATTTCCACATGCATCTGAGGTCACCCAGGTCTTGTGCCTCCTCTGGTGGATCCCTCTGCCACCCAGACACCTGCACTGCATGGGCTCCTCTCACTGGAAGGCTGGAGCCATCTCCCAACAACCTGCTCACCTGCAACCTGGGAATCCTGAAGCAGATCAACACCTCAAGCCACAAACTCTGTGACACTCTTCAGAAGGGGCAGGTTCCCTCCTCTGCAACAGGGAGGTTTTGGTATGAACTGGACCAGGGAGGAAAGCTGGATGGAGGCTGCTCCCCAGAAAGATCTACTCAAATAAATACGTCATGAAGCTAACTAGCTCCAGGATTGTCTAGCAGATGGATGACATCTTGGTTGCTAGTGGAACACTTTTCTATAGCCTTGTTTGAGGCAGACACATATGGCTCCTCCAAGCATTGATGCAAGCTCCCAGATGGACTAGATCACTGCTGACACCTTATTATAAACCCTAGAGATGAAAGAAGGGAGGACAATTTTTGAATCACAACACAGGACTCTTGAAATAGTCAGACTTGCCTAAAAATTAAGTTTACAACAGAATATCTTAACCTCTTTCTGTTGAAAGAAGCTGCTTCTAGGCAGGAACAGAAAATAGAGGAAAATGTTGTGTCAAGGAGCATTAGAAGAGCCTTGAGGAAACTTAAAGACTGGAAGATCCTTAATGTAAACATCTATCATAACTACCTATGTGGAGTCACAACTGCTACAGCTCTGAGGATGCAAAACAATGATCTGCTGTGCAGCTGTTACTGACACCAAAGAGCTTCCATCTGGAATTCCTTGGTTGGGGTGGAGGGGGAAAGAGGAAGCCATTTAGACATTACAGATGTGTGATGTCTCTGAACTGTCTGTATCCTAAAGGAATAACAAAAAAAAAGAGAGAAGTGTAGCTACAGGAGCAATAGGATAACAGAACCAGTTGCTCACAGCATTTGGTTTTTGGTAGGTGTTAGGGACACCTGAGAACATCAAGTACACGAGGGGTCTGTGGCATAGTTTACACATCAAGGTCAGAAACAGAAAAAAAATACCCTTTTGACATTATCACACAAGGAAAAGAAACTATCCTTAAGCTGTAGTAAGAATTTTACTCTTCTGCTTCACCCAAACATAAGACTCAGGATGCCAGGAAGATGACTTGCTACGTATTTTCTCTTGTCTCTATTATCTGCTGTATGATGTAAACCAAGAAAGTAAGATCTTTGAGACTATAACTCTTTGTGACAAAACTTCTCTATTTCAAAACCAAATCAACTCACTGGCCCTGTGAATATGTCAGGAATTCTGCACGTTCATGAGTCAGGGAGATGCTTAAGCTGCTAAAAATTTATCTGCCTCTACTGCAGTGGCCATAAATTTCCCAGGTATGCAAACATCTTGGAGGTGTCAGCTGAAGACAACAGCTCCTGTCTCACAACTCCTCTGTCTCTTGGTTTTCTGTGCTTTTAGCATCCTCAGCCATACACCAATTTCAATGTCTTGAAATCAGAACTGCTCTCAAATATCTGAGGATATTCTTTCTTTTGTGTAAGTCTTCCTATGGAAGACAAGGGGAATGCAACTTGCAGAGCTCTGTGTTGGGGGCTGGTGTGACAAGGGGGAAATTTAAAGTCTCTAGGCCACAGAGGCTTCTGTTCTCCTGAGGTATTCCTTAGGATCAACTCCAGATTGACAGGAAAGATGAACAAAAATATTAATTGGCATCCATTAAAGCATAATGAAACACAGCTCAGACTGGAACTACCCAGCTTCTGGGCTGCAGGATATTTTCCAGTATTATTATTAAACTGTCTCAAAGCAGTCAAACCACCCAAATCTCCTGC
Organism: Corythornis vintsioides; assembly: GCA_025447755.1. NCBI lineage: Eukaryota > Metazoa > Chordata > Aves > Coraciiformes > Alcedinidae > Corythornis > Corythornis vintsioides. The sequence continues at coordinate 5,045 of JAOEGS010010416.1, forward strand.
TTCCTACCAACTGAAGGCTTTGGGTTTACAACTGTCAAATAGAACCTTTGGGGTTTTTTTCTCTTGGTTTTACTCTGAGAGGTCTGAGTTTCAAGATGCAGATACAGGGGATCCCTGCAGGTCCCCAAATCTGAGATGGGCCCACAGGGATTCCCTCAGTCCTTGACAGACTTCTCATGCAGGCTGTGTCCACAGTGTCCCTGGTCTAAAGTGGGATCCTTGGCAGCACAACTCCAAGCCAAGGACCCCAAAAAACACCAGGCCTCTGGTCAAAAACCCCACAGTTCATCAAACAAGAGGTTGTGCCTTATTCTGAATTCAGGGGAAGTCTGTCAAAGCTGAAGTATTTGCCATAAAACATCCCAAGTTCAACGAACTGCCATTTCTGACTAAATTATGTTCACTTGAAAGTTTGCAATTAGTCCCATCTAAGCTGCCTCTTAATAGCAGCATCATGAAAAATGATCAATAACAAGCAACAGGGAGAGAAGCTGAGACAAATCAAGTGCAGCATAAAGCACTGAAGTTAAAGCATGGTAAACAGCTATGTCAAGAGGCTCTCCTTCATACACAGATGGGTTTAGATCACTGCAATTTAACTTATGCTCTGAAGGGTGTTCTCCTTCAGATGGAAAATGACCTTTGATTGAGTCAGGCTAAATATATGAGGCTGTTCTATATTCAACACAGCATTCACACACAGGTTTAACATACTTTAACATATACATCTTGACTTGACACTTGAAGTGATTTGCTTTGGTGTCTCCATGTAGACATGAGTAAAGGCTTTTATCTCCAACCTCTAACAATACCCAGAGGAAAACAGGGAGTGGGAAAAGGTAGAGTCTGCTGCTGGTTGCATAGTCAACTAAAGAGAGGACTCATGGTTTTCAAAGACACTTCCAGAACATCTTCCACATCAAACTCCCACTCTACCACCCAGAGAGGCTCTCATTTTCCTCTTCATCTTGCTTTTAATTCCTCTTGGTTTGCTACTTTCTAGGTAATTTCAAACAAAACTGAAAAGAACCACAAAGCAAATGCTCTGAACTGACTGCTGGGCATTATCAGCACTAGCAGACAGCATCAGCAGCACTGGGGTGATTCTTTCTTGAGCTTTTCCTGCTTGCCCAGTCATCACCTGTGAAAACAGGAGACCAATCTACACAGATTACTGGTAGAAATTCACATGATTCCACTGATTTCCTCAAAAGGCCATCAGAACAGAGGAGTGATTGTCACCTACAGCTGTGAGTTGGAATCCTCATCTCTGTACCCACTGCAGGTGACTTCAGAGATGTTTATCTCCCTAATCCTTGGGACATTAATCCCTACCTTAAAAAGTGATACCACCGTTGTTCTCAATCTACTAAGGCACTGCAAGAATAAAGATATTTGTAAACTGCTTGGAGGAGAAAGCTTTGCCATAAGGTGCTAAGTAGAACAGGTCAGATAAAGCACACATTTGACAAACACTGGCAGTATTTCTCTTCATCAGCAGATGGTAGCTTCAAAAAAAATAATAAAATTATTATTATTATTATAAGCTAGATGAAAGGAGGCACCAAACAGCACCTGTATTCAACATCACACGAGTTGCTTTGATTGGGTAGATGGATCACATGTTAGGCTACCCAATTAAAACTCAAAATATGAGACATTTTAAGTGAAAATGAGTTTAATCTCAAATGTGCTGTTTCTAAAAACCTGCTTGGGAGGTTGTTAAACCAGTACAAGGGATGTGAAGGATTCACAAACCTAGAAAGCATCCGTGTTGGAAATATTCATAGAATCCCCTTCCTCACCACTTCCACTACCCATTCAAGTTTGGTGAGGAAATATAATCAACAGAAACCTTTTGTAAAACAAAACACCTACATAGGAACTACACTGGCCAACAGCCACAGTTAGTCAGCACAGGTCTAGTTTTTCCATGAGCAGGCACAACCTTTAATCTAGGAGCATTTTATCCTACCTGAACATTCTGTTAGAAACCATCACCAGCAGTTAAGGAAAACCTACAGAAGCAGTCACCTGTTCATGTGGAATTGTGAGGAGCAGGGCACAGGAGGTGCCAGTTCAGAGCTGCAGAGAGATGAAGTGTCTGCCCCACAAGGCAGAAGCCAGGGAACTCACTTTTGCCTCATGAAAATCCCCAGCAAACCACAGCAAAGAGCCAGGTGAAATTCCATGTGATTTCTTGGGCCAAAATAGGCTCTGTGAATTCACATCACTGGACTCAGGAACTACTGGTGAAGCAAAAGTGAAGCAATCCCATTTCTAGCCAATGGTTTCAGAAACACTGCTACAGTCAGGCAATTACACACAGTACATCCCTACTAGATAGGGGACTGGCAAACTCCTATTAATTCTTGCTTCATGTGTCATTAACACCTCATGGAATGCTTCAAGGTGTTTACAAGTCCAAAGTAATAATGGATCACTCTTAATTAACACACAGTAAAAAATCTCATGAAAGTCTCAGTGGAAGAAGAAGGTTGTTAAAGAGATTGCTTCATATCTCAGTCACAGACTGCCCCCTCCTTTCCCTCCATGAAATGGAGAACAAGCAGGTTACAGGTGTGAGAAACCACAAGAATAGGCTCAGCCACACAGCACAGAGAGGGAATGAAGAAAGAATCACACATTTGCTAATAACCTTTGAAATCAAGAAGAGTGGAGGTTGTGTTTAAGAATACTGTTTGAAGATGCTTGCAAGCACTGGATGTTGAAAATGAAATACAAAGCACAGCAGCCTTACACTGGCATATGCCAGATAATGCTAGGGAGATGAGTCAACTCTTATTTTAGAATTCTGAGTAAAAATCAGGGTTTATCCAGGAGAAAAACACTGCTTTCCAGTCTTCTCTCAACGCAGGAGAGAGATTCCAGCTCTGACTCTGTTAAGCATTAACATTTGTTCTAACAGAATTTTGTCCTGTCCTCTGAACTCACAACTTGAATATATCAAAGATGATGATCAAATCATTCAAAACCAATCTATCTGTCATGCAACCATGCATGGAGTCTCCTGCTCTGGAGACTTTCCAGCCCCACCTGGCTCTGTTCCTGTGTGGGCTGCCCTGGCTGACCCTGCTCTGGCAGGGGGGTTGGACCAGATGATCTCCAGAGGTCCATTCCAGCCCCCACCATTCCATGATTCATCTTCCCCAAAAGCCAGTCCATCTTCTACAGACAATTCCAGAACACAGGAACAAAATAAAATACCAAATAAAAAAGCATGGAAGTCTCCAGCCTTGCCTTCTACAGGCAATCACAGCTTCAATATCGTGACTATGTTTTCTCATCAGTTTTCAGCACAAAGGGTACTGGGGTAGATGGAAGAATTCCAGAGCACCAGGCAGATGGAAACACAATGGAATACCTACAGACACTTCATCACCCCACTCCACTCTCACGTGCAGCATTTGAGCTGTGGATCCTTTCCAGGAGACACTGTCCTGCCTTTTAAAGCTAATCCCAAACACGTGCTGGTTTAAAAGTGAGGGTACAACATCCACCACTCCTTTTCCCTGTCCTACAGACAGCCAGGAGTCAGTTGAAATGCAGAGAAAACTTTGCAAAGATTCCCATACAACTGTCAAAACACACTTGCCCTTTTTTTCCACTGCAACCAGTGTTGAAGTCCAACAATTTCATTATTTTCATTTATCATCTCGACATGGTGAAACAAAACAGGAGCATCTGGATTACATTTCTGCTACTCAAAAGCACACAGCAAGTAGGTGCCACCATTCTAGTGAGGAAAATTCATCTCAAGAGAAGCAGTTCTCCAAAACTGTAAGACACACAGCTGAACTTATACCAAAAAAAGCAAGTGACAAGCATAGGCATTGCTGAATTCAGCCATGTGCAAATAAAAAAAAACCAAACTCCTATTGGAATTCTTTTGGATTAAAAAAAAAAGTATATTTTCAGTCATGCCTACCAACCAAATGTCTATTTATAAATTTGTCTATATAAGACTAATGCTTTTTTGGCTGGGGAAAGACTAAAGCCTGGGAAAAATGCTGAAAATGTTTGTGCTTTTTACATCCGAACTGATGTTCAGTTCAAAACATAACTAAGTTTGCTGAACCAATTTCAACTTTTAACACTAAACAGTGGGTTCAACACATGACAAGATCATGGAATCATCACCACAGAATCATTCAGCTTGGAAAAGCCCCTTGGGATCATCCAGTCCAACCATCAGCCCTTGTCTACCAAGCTCACCCCTAAACCATGTCCCTCAAACCCACATCCAGCCCAATATATTCAGTTTGTAATGGCACACCAGTGGAAAAAAGCCTCAGCCTGGTGAGTTTTTGAAGGGCAGCCACCAGAGAGTCTATTTCACCTGCAGTTCAGCTTAGCACAGAGCAAAAGCAGAGCACAGTGTCACCAGGCAGAGCCACACGCCACAGGTTTAGGCTGAGACTAAGTGTTCCAGCAGTGGTAGTTTATTTATCCCTGCCATGCAACTTGAACAGCCTTTCTGTGTGGCTGTTGGCAACCCCTGACTTCCATTGTCCCCTAAATTGTCTAACAACATTTTCAAATGCTTTTCAGTTTTAGCAGATAATAAAACATAAAAATCATTATTGTTTCCCATCCTCTTTCCGTGCTCTCCTCCAAAAGCCAACCCCCCCTAACTCATAAACCACAATAAACTGCATTTGGGTGAGAACACAGCTACCTCTCCTTGGAGCACCCAGGCTCCTGCAGCAGAGGAGTTTCCAGAATCCAGCAGTAAGGAATTCTGAGCAGCTGCTCTGCAAACTGCAGACATGAAAAACCAAACGATGGGTGTGGATGTGTCGCCTTCCCAGCCCTGTCCCCACCACACTCACTTCCACCCCCAGCTTCTCTGCTGGTTTTCATGCAGATCTGTGCCAGACACTCAGCATCCTCATTAAGTGGTGTCTGGCAACCTGCCTAAGTTTTAGTGGGTTCTGGGAATGCCAATATATTAACCAGAGGACTTTTTTTTGCATGCTCCAGAGAGATTCGATTCTAGAAAAGTCAACCATTTGGCACAAAGAAAAACCACTTCAAATCTAGGAAAGCTCTCCACTGGCAATATGAAGAGAAACTGCATTTAGATCCTTCTTCATTTCTGTCTCCTCACTGAAAGGGGAGTCTGATGTAGAGTAAGATCATCCCAACCCAGTTTAAAAGGTCAGGGTGCTGTCAGTAGTGGGATTCTAGAGAAGAGAAAGGCCGAGATGAACAACACAGACATGGCACAACGTCAAGAAAATGGTTCATTTTCATTCCCTTGTCTCTTGTGACCAAAATAATCTTAATCAGGAAGATTAAATTTACCCATTATTATGCTGAGTGATAATGAATGGTGATTTAGGTACTTGCAAATTTCCACTGCTTAACTAAACAACACGGAAAAGCGTTTAGTAAAATGCAGCTACATTTAGCATATTCCAAATATGCTAAATCAAGGCATATGCTACTGAAATACATGTATTAAATAAATAGAGATGATTAATACAGAGACATTTTGCCAGTGTGGAGGACAGAACACACTGAAATGCTGCCATCACTCTTATGCACCTCTGAGGCTTCTTTCTCCTGCAGTCCCCTGGCAGTTATTATGACCCAACTGACAGTCTCACAAGTAAGCAAATAAACTCCTCTCTAAAAGAAATTTCTCTTTCAAGGTTCAGAAGAACACAATGGAAAAAAGAAAAATGCTCAATAGCTTTCCTTCACTAGAACTAGAGGATGGTGTCCCTGCTCATGTGCATGTGGGGTGGGAACTAGATGATCCTTGAGGTGCCTTCCAACCCAAAACACTCTGTTATTCTGCACAAAATCAAAATACACTGGACAAATGGGTCACTGTTTTGTTCTGAGAACACTTCTGCAGACTTCTATACCTAGAGAATCCCATTCCTTTCAAGAAGTTATTCAGGTAGCCTGCTATCATTTAGATGTTGCTATCCATTACTATCAGAAACCACTTCAAACTGACAGCGACCTCAAACTCACCACCTTGGTTTGTGCAAAAAACCTGCAGGCTCCCAAATGTCACAATTCCCTTTATCGTGACCAACCAGCACCAGAGCTTCAGCAAGAATCAATTAAAACCCATTCAGTGTCAGTGTTTTAATGCACTTCTCAGAAGTCTGGCAAAACTAAGGTGATGTTTGGTGGGGAGGAAGTTTTTAGCTCTCTAGGCTGCCTTTGCTTAGCTATCAACCTTCCAGGCAAGGCGGCTACTCTTAAAAATAGCTGTCAAACTGAGAAAAGAAAATGTATATGGATGAATCATTTCACTACAGGGTTGGATTCTCAGCAACTGATGCACCACTGTTCTGGCACCAGTGCCTTCAACGAGCAGCTGATACTAGCTCGGTGCCATTGAAGAATTTCACGGCTACCACAGAACCAATCTGCAGAAAAATTCATCTCTAAACTCCTAGAAGTATTTGTATTCCACAACCAGCAGCTCACTGCTTTTCAACTATTAGAGAGCAGACAGAAGAAAAGCTTTTCCAAGACATCTCCCTCAGCTAAATGCAACAACCATGCCTGCTGATGCAAGAGCTGCTGGGCAGGCACAGGCTTTCTAGCACCTCGTTTCTCTTGGAAATGACACTGAGCTCAATCACTTTTAAGATACCTCTGTACCATTCCAATAATCATTTACTCCTTCCTGGCACATCACATCCTGAAAGTATTCCAACTTACTTCAGCTGGCAGCACTGACAGCCAACCAGCCCTGGGTGGAAGGGCAGCAGGCACCAGGCAGGGCACTGCAGGGCAGCTGTGGAGAGGGAATTGAGTTGTCACTCACCCACCCCTTCCCACAGAAGAAGTGATACCTTCAGTGCTCAGAAAACTAACAGCTCATCTTTTCAGGCTTCACCTTAAAATGTCCCATGCAGACAAAACAGCTTTTTATCTGCTTAATAAGGAGAAAGGGACAGGTTAGTTCCAAATTCTTGGGTTAAGCTACCGTTCATTAGTTTTAATCTCAGCCAACTTCCTACAACTGCACCTGAATCTGGAATCCCAATTTCCTTCTACTTCCACAAGTTTTCTTGTAACAACTCTTAAGGTGCTGAAGACTGAAGCCAAACTTCTTCAAACGTTGCCCAGTGCCTGTAATGTTTCAATTATCATAAACCAACAGTCTGAAATACACTGTCTCACATTGGTAACTCTCTCTGCATTGCACATTTATCATCATTTAGGCCCAGACAGGCATCTGAATTTACTGGAGAATCCTGGCATGCCTTCTGTCTATGCAACAATGATCTTCACAGACACAGGAGTCAGAATTAAATACCCTGCTATAAACACAGATTATATAAAAAGATGGATTTTTACTTCTATACATAACTGCATGGAGTTGATGCATTCCAATTTAAATTCTCCTCACGCTGGTCACTTCGTGTATCACAGTAACTGAATACCTGCTGCTACAACCCCAGTACAGAGATGCTCAGAGTACCATGGCTGCTTCAGCTCATGTGGATGAGGGGATGTTAGACTCCTTCCCACCCCTGCCCTGGTTTTCCAGCAAAACTACCCCTTTTCTTTAGAGCCTGCAAGCCACACTAGTTATACTCTCATTAGCAGGGTGACACAGATGTGAGCCACACGCAGAGCTCCTCAGTCCCCTCATCAGTGCACCGTGTGCTATTTAACCCCTGCTGGATCATCACACAGAGCAGGCTGCCCAAAGCAGCACCCTAGAAAAGAAACTGGGAGGCAGAACACAAAGTTGTGCTTAACCAGCATACTCAGGGGTTGAAGGATGAACACCAAAAGCCACTTTCAAGAAAGGAACATTAACTGTACTTAGGCAACTCCTCTGTTCTTACCTCATCTATGCCTACCAGTAACTGCCCCTCGGGCTTTCTTGCCAGCAAAAACTCTCTCCCTTTTTGGCGAGCCTCAGACGTGCAACTCTTCACTGTTCCTGTTATGTGGTGCACACCTTTCCAGTACACAAACATTTTCATGCAAGTGGGGTTTCTTTGTAAGAAAAAAAAATCAAGAGTTTGGCTTCCCGACAAGAAGATGCCCATGATTTAGACCTATAAACTTTTGTAACACCAAACAGCATTTCTAGCACCATATAAAATAAGTCACTGGATTTCTGTTCTCTTGCACAACCATCATTTGCTATTCAGAAAAGGTTCTGAACGATAAAGAAAAAAGTCCCAGTGAAACCTTTACCATCCTAGGCATTAAGATCTCTTAGCAAAACAGAAGTTACTTCTGCATTTTGCCCGTTCTCCTGTTCAATCTTTAGCGAACTTCAACCTCCACACAACGGTGCATTTGTCTCTCCAGCGAGCATCAAATCATAACCTACCCGTACCTACCTACCCACCTACGTGACAGAAAACCTGGCAACACCATTGAGAAACTGGGGATGCACATACTCTGCGCAGGCAGGCGTCAGATACAGACGGGCACGGCTAGGCTGCTGCTAATAAACTTTTTTTCTTTAATTTAAACAACAAAAAAAGAGGGAATTAATGAACTATAGGCCACTTGTACGGCCGGCGGCCACAGCGTTGCTTTCCTTTCCTCTAAAAGTTGCCTTCTCGGCGCTTGGTCGCCCAACGCTGCGTAGGCATCGCCGCTGGATGGGCAGGACACCGGCACCGGGCACTGCCCGCCGAGCTCCGCGGCCAGCCGGGAGCGGCCAGGCGGGGCTGGCAGCCTCTTCAGCCGGGAGCAGCCGCGCCGCACACCCCGCGTTCCCCGCCGCCTTGCCCGCCAGCCCCGCTCGCCTTTCGCCTCCCCTCCGGCTTCTCCCCCCGTCACAGGGAGCAGCACGGAGACTGCGGGGGGTGCCCGGGGCACCGGACTGACCCCGGAGAACGGCTCTAACCTGTCACCGCTGCCCGACAACCCCTCAGGCAACACCCTCCCATCCGCCCCCCTCCCCAGGTGCCCCGCCAGGTGGGAGGCGGGTGCACACGGACGCGCTCAGCCCGGGCCCGGCTCTGGGGGGCCGAGCGCACCCCCCGCCGCCGGAGGGTGGAGGGAGGACGAGCGCCGGCGGAGCTCCCCCCGCGGCAGCCGCCGCCGCCTCGTCCCTCTCACGCTCGCAGCCCTTCAACTCGGGCCTCCCCGCACTTTCCCCGGCACTTTCCGTCGCGGTGAATCCCCCCGCAGCCCTCCCCTTCCCCGTCCCCGCAAACACTCACCTCCCGCCGGCCCCCGCCGCTCGCCCCAGCGCCGGGCTGGCCTCCTCCGGAACGGACGGGGCGCCTCGCCGCCTCCCCCTGCCTGTCTCCGGCAGCCTCTCTCCCTTGCGCTGAGGCTGTGCCTGCCTCCAACTCATCCCCAGCCTCTCCTCCTCCCTCCCCCCCCCCCCCCCCCCCCCCCCGGCCCCCCCCGCCTCCCCCGCCTCCGGGCCCCGCCCGCCCGGGCCGCCGCCCCGGCCCGC